>CAUJRU010002145.1:0-21000 GCA_963277665.1 Viscum album | reverse complement strand
CAAGCTTACAATGTGTTTCATGCATCTCTCTTGAGGAAGTACTTACCTGATACTTCATGTGTACTAAACACACATATCATATCAATAGAAAAAGATATATATTTTTAAAAACAATAGGTAGGGATTAAGGATCATAGAGAGAATGGGCAAAAAACGACCACTCACCTAGTAAAATTTGTAATGAAAGCACAAATTTGATGAAGCTAGGTGGAAACACAATGATGATAGAAGGTAGATGTATACTCATCAATATGTATCATTGTGATAAATTTCAAGGGTGAAATTAATTTGGTATTATAGTATTTAGTGGACCAATTTTTTATGAAATAGTTCTCGATAATTAAATTTTTTTTTATATCTTTCAATACACACAACACTAAGCATAAACGAACCATGAACTACTATTATAAAATAATTATTTAATATAATAATTATTTCATATAAATATGATTAGTATATATGAATATTAATATATACAAAATAAAAAATTTGGTTTATATATGAATAAAATGAATACATCAGATCAATTAATTATAAATGAAAATAAAAAAAAATTGGAAAATAAAAGACATGATTTTCTGAAAAACTATTTGTATGCATGGAAAATATCTTTATTAATAAAATTTTAAATAATAATAATTGATGAATTATTTTTATATGTAAATCATATATTATATATTAAATAATTTTCATAATATTCATATAATAATTTTTTTATAAATTTTATAATAGTAAACAATGTTTTATGTTAAAAATTTATTTTTCTAAAAAAGAGTTTTTCACTGCATTTTTTGGGATTGATTTATAAAATTAAATTCAAAAACATATAGAAAATGAATATTTTAAAATGAATTTCTTTATTTGGAATCTTGAGGTTTACATTAAGTAAATATAACTCTTTTAGTTTTGGTTAATATGAATAATAATCGTGGTAAAAAAAATTCACCTCAGTAAAAGGTAATTCAGGTTAGTCTTGGTTAAAACTAAGTTATAAGATGGTTTTTTTTAATCCTAACTATTATTTGATGAAGTTAATTTGACTCATATAAAATTAAAATATAAATGTTTTTCTTTAATAGTTAGTTTTCCATGAAAATTAGCTATATTATTTTTATTGTAAAAGTAAAATTCAAATTTTCACTCCCTTACTTTTAGATATCTATTGTGTGTCCATATAAGGAAAATATATGTTACTATTGAATATACATTTATATTTTACGAATAATAAAATTATATTTATAATGTAAAGTAATTACTAACTATTAGTTATTATATAATTACCACAAAATTTTATGCAATGATGAAACAATATTTATTCAACTAATAAAAACATTATAAGTATTATAAATATTAAATGTCATGTAATTTTAATTAGTTATACCATTATGTGGGTTTTATTGATTAGTATGAAATAAAAAAAATTTAAATTATTGTATTGAAATTAGATGTTTTTATTTATTTGTTTACATTCAAATTATATGAATATTGAAAAAGGTTACATTAATGATATTTTATCAAATTTTTTTTATTAATTTATTAAAAAAACTCTTTTTTTGAAATAGGAAAAGGTGAATATGACATGTCCACTAATTAAATATCTTGTCAATTTATTTTCTATTTATAAACTTATATGTAAAATTTTTACCCTTTAATAGTAATAAAGACATTACCATGGTTATTGTAAAAATAGATTTCCTAAGGGGTTAAAACAAAAATATATTTATTAAAACACCACTTAAACTAGAAAAATATTTAGCATTTTATGTAAATTATTCACCATCATACTTTATATTTGTATCCCTACACAATTGGAAGTGTTTTTCAATCTATTTCCCATATTATTGTTTATACTTTTATGAAATCCGAGGAGATCCCCTACTGTTATATATAAAATGGTTCCCATGATTTCCCTTTCTCTAACAACTTTTAGCGTACTATCTCAACCAACTGATCAAAATATACTTATATTCTCCTACATTCAAATTATGTCGGAGATTTTATTCCCAAAATAACAATTACAGAGTCCTTAAGTGTAGATCTAATGGAATAGATTCAATGAAGTGGTCATCACCATAACTGATAAATTCTATTTTATGTTTTATTACTTCCTCTAAATAAGATATAATAGTTATTAAATAATACATTAAATTTTATAAATATACTAAAATATTATTTTGATAATGAAACCACAATTATTCACCATAAATTCCATGAAATGGGATTCGATAGTATCTCTTTTACATATATATGGCTAACTGTCTCTATATAGTGATACAATTCATCTTCCATAATATTTTTTTATGAATGGTTATTATTATGGTTTTAAATTATATATAATAAAAAATTGTTATTCTTTAATGTTATTGTTATATCTTTCTTATTACCTTCCAAATAAATGGAAGACAAAAACGTCAATGGTGTGTACCTATGGAATGCCACCTCTATGAGTGGATGTGATTTATTTTTCGTCTCCACTTTTCAAGGATAGTAATGAGGATGAATTTTATGAGTAAATGTTATTAATATGAAATAAATATAACTATGAATATTTGAACTGTTATTTTCTTTTCTTTTCATCAATCCATGTTAAAGTGAATGCAGCATTCTTGTATACATACAACCTATAATCTCAATGAATGGTTTAATTCATTTTTCTATATACAACTTTTATGGATGAAAAAAATGAAATGAATTTAAATGAAATTTATATCATTATTTAATTTTATTTAAATGATATATCCATGATCAATGTACAAGGTCCAAGACTAGTGAATGGAAACATGTATGAAATAAAATGTATATGTCACCCACAATAGTGATTTTAATAAATAATTATTAATAAATTGGTGATAAGATGTCGTAAGTAAAAAAAAATTGTATTATATATATATTATTATTATTATATAATACATGTATACATAATTTTTATATATTATAATTTTTTTTCAATATCAATTAGTAAAGGCGATACTTGAGGTAAGGGATTTGTGTTTCAATCCTATTTTTAATTTGGATTCTTTATGCTTGAATTTACACTGAAGAAATTTTATGATTATTATTGAATAAATCAATTTAATTTAATTCTAAAATGGTTATTTATATATAACACATGTTTTCCATTCATTTTCCTCACTTTTTGTACAGAAGAGGTCAAAAATAATTAAGTGGAACCGATGATGTTTTACAATTTGGTAGAATAACCTTTTTCTTCCATATCAATGTGTTAGAAAAAAAATTAATATTGTTTTGTATATTATCTTATGAATTTTAAGGTCAATTATTCCAATTATTTTATTTAATAACAAAAATTTTATAAATATTCTTTTTTTGGATGAGGTAATTTTTGACTTTATGTGAAATGTGAATTAAATGTTTTCTTTTCACTTAGAGGGCATGGAATAAAATTACTATTGTCATGACCGCTCAATGGTTTGAATATTACATTACATTTTTCATAGTAATTTTGAATGAAACTTTATTCTTTATTTTTTTTAAACGTTATATTTTAATATTACTAATTTCAAAATGAAAATGGGTTTTCCCTCATGAAATATTATAGTGATTATATTAAAGAATTATCATCAATGATAAAAAAAGATTGATGCTAATTATGTTTTGTTAATGTATGATCTAATTATATCATCCTTGTTATTTATCTAGATTGTTTGTTTAATGATGTAATGATTTTTATGAAACACATTTATTTTTATTGGGTTATGTAATGATTAATTTATAAAATGATTATGAAACTTATTTTTCACAGGTTATGATGTTATCAAATAATGAATTTTTTATGATATTATAGAACAAAAATGTATAGTTTACATTATTTTATTTTTATTGCTATAATTATATATCCTTATATATCATTTTTAAAGTTCTATGTCTCCTCAAATAAATAAGGTAAACAATACAATGTTCTTGATCAATTATGGGAAATAAGTTAATGTCCTTGATCCACTATAAAAAACATGTGTCAAGGAATAATTTCTTATGGTATTGTACTACTTGAAGATAAACAAGAAAAATGAAGTGCCTTCAATACTAATGATTGTTCCACACATGTATGACACTAAATTATAGTTCATAATTTCTTTATGATGATTTTTTACTCTTATGAATCTTGTATTTTGATATAATGATAATTTATTCCATGAATGATTTATATGATGTTTGAATGATTGGGTATGAACATATAAGTTATGGTCAGGATATGAAACCAACATTTTTATCTTTTGTATTTATATTTTCATCCATTTATATCTTACACGTTTACCCTTATTGAGAATTTGAGATCACCCATTCTTATGGTTCCTTTCCCTTGGTTATAAAGAATGATCTTAAGGTGGGTGTTCCTAGAATGTGTAATAAATGGGAAGATCATTTTTAGATATTTTTATGATATTTCATTAGAATTGTTTATCGTTTCTCTAAATAAACTAATCCTCTATGGTTCTCAGGTGTGTATTTGTGAATTCTATTGAGTATCTATTTAAAAATATTTAATATTTCTGTATAAAAATATTGGGTCCCTTTTAATAGGTCCAAAATGAAACTCCACAAAATAAAAATCATTTTAAAAATATAAACATTCATTCAAAATCATTTTTTGTAGAATTAGAGTTTAAAACCCGTTTTTGTAAGAAAAATACCAAAATAAAATACATTCTCTCTTTAAATAAAAACGTGGAATTAAAATAATTTTACCTCATTTAATAAAAAATATATAAAAAAATTTCAAAAAAAAATTGTAGAAAATAATTTAGTGGTTGTCAAAAATATTCAAATGAAAATTTACCCCACAAAAGAAAACACATTTAATGCTTAAAACATCATCCATTGATAATTCATACATTATAAAAATATTACATAAATAAAACAAAATTCATTACAAAAATTCTAATTAATTATATAAAACATTTAAAATAAATTAATTTTAAAAATATAATAATAGTTTAAACCCAAAATAATGTTCCAATGAAAACAAATCTCTTTTTTCAAAACAATTTAATTAGAAATTAAGATTTTGTGTTTAATTTTATATAATGTTTTCAAATAATAATTTATTATTTTTTAAATAAATTATTAAAATTTTAGATCAAAAAATTAAAACATAAAAACTAAAATTTTAAAAAATTAAATCCCATGTATCTCCAAAACAATATAAACACATCATAATGATAAATGAATTAAAATAACATAATTCCTTAAAAAAGTATTTAAATATGCACTATTGTATATGTGAGGCCTGATTTCAAGGATTTCTAGACAATGTTCTAGCTGCACAACTAGAATTATGATTCATTATGAACCAGGTACTCATGCTCCACATATATTTCAAATCCATGTGAGCTCACTGGGTACCAAAATTTTCCTCCCCTATTAAACCATTAAATGATAAAATAACTAAGGATATCACTTTTCAAAAGCCAATAATAATAATACAAAACCCAAGAGTAAAACCCCAACATCACATGGAAACTTGATTTTTCATATGTGAAAGATATAGATAGAATAATCTCACACATACCTCCTGAGTATTGGTATTCCAATATTTAATCTTTTATTCATACTTAAATAAAGAATGAAATTTTAAAACCAACCCCTCCTAAAAAACCTGGCCTCTGATACAATTTTTCCCAAACTATCTTCTGGTGACCCCTAAACTGGGCAACTAGAATGACCCATAATAAACCTAAAGGGAATTCGTGATGCCTATATGATTGAATATATGCCTAGTAATCTAAGAAACACCATTTGGAAATATATTTCCTAAATAAATGGATTTATAAATTTACTATAATATTTACATAAATTCAACAATGAACAATATTTATTGGATTCTTATTCTAAAATCAAATAATCAGAACTAGGATGATATGAAATTAAATATGAACAAACATTTTTTAAAATGTTTTCGTAAAGATATCCCTCAGTTCACCATCCAATACCAACAATATAAAAAACTACATCTATTCTACTTCCTTCACTCCCCATGCATGTACATAGCTCATAACCATAACACAAAGCTGGGACTACCTATTTGGAAGATGCGATAATAGAAACTAAATAAAACAAACGACCAAAATATCTCTATGTCACTCCATTGATCTCCATCCAATCTTAAAAAATAGTGATATTCTCTTTAATTAATAAAGGGCAGAACATTAACATAAAAATGATATAAAATATAGGTCAAAGAATGAAAATTCTCACTAGGCCATCACATTCATTTTTGTAGGCTTATACTTTAATTCAAGATTAATCACATTCTAAATTAAAAATAAATTAGAAAGTATTTTTGGTTTATAATTTTTAAATAGGCCATGTAAATCGATAATTTAAATTCATTTTTTCAAAAAAACGACCCTTCAATTTTAGTAGAACCATGCTATAAATAATTTTAGGAATGTATATCATTTTTAATAAAGGATATTGTTTCAAAACATTTTATAAAAAATATATAAATTTTAATGATAAATGAAAATTTTAATTTTAATATAACTTATACAAGAGATTTTTATGGGATCATATAGAATATATATCACCAGTGTCTTGTGAAAACTATTGTATCACATCACGAGACAACATAAAGATTACAAAATTTATTAGTATAGTTTTTTGAAAGGGACCCAACCTCTCAGTGTTAACCATTCTGGGTTCTTGATGTTACCAATAACTAATTATAAGTGTTAAATATTATTTATCACATAATTATCATACATCAATTATAGTAATCACAACGAGTCTCAAAAAATCCATTGTTAATATCATTTAAAAACAACATGCATTGTCAATAAATTATGTATCCTAACTCTCATTTATCATTACTCCTATATACATCTAAAAATAAATATATTCCTTATATCATTACATACATTCACAACTACTTTGGTAAATATGTACCTAAATATATGTATATATATTATTGTATATTTATTTGAGTAACCAAGATAGCATAAATGAGTTATATCATGGGTTGAAAATAAATAAACCTTATTTTTTTGAAATATATTAACACACATAACATTATTTGAAATACTAATTTTTTTAAAAATATATTATTAAATTCCAAGTTAACAATTATATAAATCAATTTAAAACAAATAATAAATTAAATAATTTTATAATACCTATTAAAAATCCCTTCAGATAATTTTATATAATGATAGTGTGCACAATTAAAGAAGAAAAACATTTAAACTAATATAAAAATTATAATGGATCTCTGTAATTTTTGGAAAACCATGTAAAAATATTGATTTGTCCTTATAAAATAAATAAATATTCATAATAATAACATAAGGATTTAAAAAAATTAAATTTCTATTCGAAGAAATTAATTGTATGAAATTTACTGATTTGACCATGGGAAAAAACTACATCAAATCATTGGTAGAAGGTATTATGATTCAAATATAGCTTGAAGGGTGTCCAAAATAGGGATCACACACCTATGAAACCAAATATGGGTGTAATAATAACTAGATAAAAAATAGGATTATTTTTATAGTGACATTCAATGATAATAAGGATTTAATATAATATCAAATACAAATAAGTAGATGAATATGTAGAATAAGGCCTAAACTAAAGACATACCACTCAAAAGCATAAGGGTTCAACCAAATAACTAGAGGAGGAGGAGGATAGGTGAAGATGGGGGGTCCCTATCCATGTGTCATGAAAATATGAGGCTTACAAGGGATGGGTCTGTGATTATGGGTTAGAGATTAAAGGGGTAAAATCATTGATTTGAAATTTTAAAATTTGTGGGTACATCGTATTGTTGGAATATGGTTTACCAAACCGTGCACAAATCCTGCATCCATAACCAGAAACAGTAGATTCACTACATGGGTTGGTCATGCAGTTTTAAATACTATGTCTTCTACATGAAAAAATAGTCTATTATAATTACAGATTCACCCACATAATATATACATAGTTACTACTAACCATGAAGTAACTGTGATGTAGTACAAGTTTGAAGATTTAAAAAAAAACATCCCCAAAATTCATGAATAAAAGTATATGCCAATAAATTAATTTCTCAATCGAGAAATTATGGGTTACCTTGTTACCCCCTCCCTATTGGTGTTTCAAATAGAATAAGTGATCTTAATAGATACACTACACACAAAACCAACATCAGGTACCCAATGGCTAACTATAGTCATCCAAAACCATTTTCAAACAATTAAAACAATAAATATCATATTGGGACTCCTCCACTTGGGTTAACATCTTAAAAAAATTCTTTTAAACATTTAATATACATATATAAATTGATATAGTAAATACGTATTCTAAAATTCTAATCATCCAATATTTTATTCAAAAAACCCATTATGTTCATCCCTAGAAAGTATCATAATACATCTTTAATTAAAATCCTCAGTCAAATATATTAGATTTATTCTCCCATACACAATCCCATGCAAGATATATTTGGGATAATATTTTACTCAAGACAATAAAATTTCCAAATACATAAAATTTACATTTCTCTAGTTTGTCATAGAAATTAATTATCCTCAAATGAAACTCGTTGATCCTCTTTGGATTAACTACAATCGGTAATTCCAAAAACAAAAATGTTAATACTACTCTATAGAAAGTATCTATGAAGACTCCAAAACCTCATGAAACCCCATCATCCTCTAGTTTTACTAACTCCACAGTGATACCCTACTCTGCGCAATATTCATGAAATTCTAATTCACTGACATTCTACATTTACGATGGAATTTTGTTCTAAAATAGTCCATCTCCCACTTAGTTCCACATTGATGATCCTTTGAAACTTCTTTACTGGATCAATACAACCTCACACTAGAGGTTTAATCCAAATCACATAGCCTTACTTCATTTCATATGATATAGTACATTCATAATATCACTGTAATTTTACAGACCCAATCACCCTATGTGACATCCGAAACTAACTCATTAGATTGCGTGGGATTGAAATTCCACTAAAATAATCTAATATCCCCATGGGAATGATGGTGTAAAAATAATTTCAATGTTTTTACAAAAACATGGGGGTTTTATTTCTATGAATGAAAAATTAAAAGTAAACCTTAATAAATAGACACAATATGATTTCAGATGAAAACTATAAGAAATTCTAGTACTACAATAAATATAAAATTGGATTATTAGTGGAAGGAAAAAATTGATTTTGATAATACCAAATGAAATAACACTTAATATAATAAGACTACAGGTTCAATGGAGGGGCCTATCCGGACTCCATGACTCAACTACTGCCATAATACTCAAATCCAAACATCCATGAAAAAAGATTATGAACCACTAGTATTAAAATAAGAAACCTTTAACTTACCGATATCATGATAAATAGTTCTTTGATATTCACCTTGGGGTATAGGAAGAAGTGAGTATACAACCTAGTATGTTAACCCAAGACATCCCCATAATAGTAGTAAAAATATAGGTTATGTCGTATTTGGTTAAAAATAAAAGATATGCAGAATCATGAAAACCAATAAAAATATGCATAAATTATTTTTGAAATAGATCACACTATAACCAAACTCATAGAATGAAATTTCACACCCCCACATAAAACCATCCAATGAGAGCACTACACAATGGCCTCTCTTGAATATTCAATCTTTTGAGTGGTATATATCGCTCTAATCCCAAGTTATTACCTGATGGAATAATCAAATGTTCCATATTATTGGAAATCTAACCATGTCTAATATAGACATTCCAAATAAATTTAAACACAATAAAAAAGAAACACCCACACCTTTTTCATACCAAACCCTCACATTCACAATTATTAATTTTAAAACCAAATCCATTTAATCATTTAATAGAACACATTGTGGGAGTTACCCACAATTCCAAATTCAAATGAAAACCAGGGAAAAAGAATTTAAAATGAGGATGTCACAAAATATTTTCACCAAAATGAATATGAAATTTATTTTCCAAACAATGGGAATTCAATTTATAAGAGAAATTAGAAATGTTGAAGAAGATACCGACTTCCAATGTGTATGATAGAAAGAATTATTTTACCATCTCATAGATTTGGGATTCCTAAGTCATTCTTTAGAATAATCCTAAATATGATATATGAATACATGATCCTTCCAACGGATTTAGGAAAGACATACCTAAGTAGAGTTTTATCATAAGAGAAAATTATAGAATCTATGATAGGATTTGGAAGAACAAAACTCTTACCTTTTATTATTAGGATTTGACACACTCTAATTGGTTGCAATAAAGATATGAAATTAATAAGGTCATTATGAATTCATTTTGAATTAATCATGTCCAATGGATTACGATAGTAGAATATAAATAAGGTTTTAGGGGAGTCTATGGTTTAAAACAATTTTTTCAGAATTAATAAATATCATCTCAGTATTATTCCATACAGTTTAGAAACTCATGTATTAAATATGTGTATCATCACTTCTCAAAAAAATTAAAAGATGCATATTTGTCTAAATTTATGGAAATACCATGACATAAATATACTACTACATATGAGACACAACCATATCACATAAGTTTACCTAAGTTATTAATATGATTTATTCTAAATGTTCTCAAACCATGTGGTCCCTTAATCCCCTCTATTTTTTTGAAACACCTAAAACCTTCCTGATTCCTAAATAAAACATTAAATAGATTAAAAATAAGAATAAAAGATATAAATAACTTAAACTAGGTTTATTAAATTCTCCCCACTATGGGGACTTCCATATCTGAGATTTCATGGGTATGGGGTAACATGTATGTGGTTACTCCATTAGTTTTGAATAAACCTCTCTCACTCCCAATATTCCTCCAAAATCAGACCATAATACCTTAATAATCAAACCAAAGAGATTCAAAATTCACAAAAATGATTTTATTTTATTACTATAATAGTAAATAGGGATAAATAAATAATTTTTCATGTCCAAGGGTTACAAAATCCCATCATATAAATGTATATGTTAAGGATCCTGCTTCTTCAACTAGGATACATTGAAATTGCTGTGGACAGCAAAAAATACTAGTGGTATGGATAAATAATATGTTATATCACCAATAACATCAATGATATTGAATGTAGAATCATATTAAAGATATAATTTTCAATCTTTACCTAAATGGAATCCACTCATTCTTGTAGATACTTTCAGGTATATAGTATCAGATGGATTGAATGATAATGGTCAAAGGTGATGATATGTTTATTATTTTTGTTATGTTTGTATTCTTTCCATCCATTTCCTAAAAATATATAATTTGGTAGTAGTATCAAAGATATTCCTTGTCAAAATAAATGATATTTTATAAAGATACACCCAATAATGTGGATGTGGACATGGTCGACCATACAATTCCTCAAATGAAGAGGTATTTATTGTTACATAAAATTGTAATTAAAAGAAAAATAATCCAAAGGAAATTGACATTCCCACTGACCAATGAAATTCATAATAGAAGATCAGATAATATCATATAATGTCCAAATCTCAAGTTCTAATTAGCTATCAATTTCTGGTTGATATGTCATTATTTGTAATGGGTGCCAAGGGATTGTTAAAAGGATCAGAAAAACCTAAATGTGAATCAAGGGTGTTGATCAGAGAAAATTGCTATTATTAATCCCTAAAATTTCACTTCTTCCTTGATATAGATTTTTTTTAAATCCTCCTCTATATTGGAATATAAAATTTGGATGTAATGTAAAAAATTTGTAATTTTTTCTACAATCACCGCATTAACATCATGATTCCAATGTTTTCATGGTTAACTGCTGAACAATTACAAGGTGATTTGTTACCATTTCGATAAGGGTATAAGAATTTACTATTAAAAATATTCTGATCACTAGTGTTCTACAATTACTTTTTGACTAGTGAAATATTTTGAAACATAGTAGGCTAATTTTAATTTCATACCTAACCATGAAAAATGGTCCATCATATCCTTGAATATAATAAAATTCCTTGGTGAGATATTCATTTTAAATGGTGATATATTTAAATAAGTTGTTCTTAGAATAATGAAGGAATTATGATTGAATTTTAAAAATGAAACATGTAGTTTTCTTTAAAAATCAAGGCATTAATGGTCTCTTCAACATTGATTTCTGAACACATTGAATGTAATCTTAGGTCTAATTATTGATCCTCTATGATTAGACTCACTAAATACATAATGAGAGTAATGTTAATCCATAATTCCATATGATTATATTCCTTAAAATTCAAATTCTTGACAATGATTTCTCATAGAACATTCCCCTAGTAAATAGCTTCTCTAACTAGATCATTATAATAATTCCAATCCAAGGCTTCAACAAATAAATTTCCTTTACCATTTTTAAAAAAAATATATATTTTTGAACACAAAATAGTATTTCATCTATCATCATTTTAAATATAAATTTTTTTTGTTTTTATGAATTATATGTTTGAGATCTTGCTTCACACAAAACATGGAGCTTTAAACTTATTGTGATATTTATTGAAAATATTATTATAACATAACTATGGAATTAATGAGATAGAATATGTGTAACCAAGTTATGAAATATATATATTATTATCCTACTAAAAAAAAATTTATGGATTGATTTTTAGAAAATAAGCCCTATTTTTTATTAGTCATTATATGCTCCAAAAAGGCATTTTATTTAAATATTATTTTCATTATATTTTTTTGTATGGAAATAATTATTAATATCTTCCACTTTTAGAGATTTTATTTCATTAAATTTAAATTATTTTTTTAATAAAAAAATACAAATTATCTTATTGTTTATCTTTTTTATTTTTTAAAAAATATTAATATTTAGTTAATATGGAAATATAACAATTTCTTACATATTGTCATTTATTTTCGATAAATCAATAAATTTAAAATTATAATTATATATTTTGAAAATTTTTAAATTAAATATGTTAAATTTTAATTATAAAAATATAATTAATTACATTTTAATCGGTAATATTAATGATTTTTTATAGGGTAATTTTTATGCTTTAAAATTCATTTTTCAAAAAATGTTTTTTCATTGCGCTGTAAAAATGTATATTTAATATTATTTCAAGAAATTTAAGAAATTTCATATTTTAATATTAATATAGAATATTAAATTTGGTGGATCAAATTGGGAAATTTTTTTTTACATATCATAATTTAGAATTGTTAATGTAATAAATATTATTCGCCTCTCTAAGGGTAATATGGGTAAAATGGTTAAAACCATTAGATAAGGTTTCAAAATCCACCCCACCCCTGAATTATTTAAATTTTTTGGGTGAAATTTGTAAAGACCAAGAAATTTCCAGGAATATTTTTTCTTAATTTCTTTGGAATTTTACGAGTCCACAGTTTCTTACGGCGCGTGATTCAGAGGCCCAATGTGCCCGGAATCAATTTCTGATGTTTTGTATGGGTACATTCAGCAAAAGTACATGCATGTTTTTCTATCTTTTGAACCGGTTCTCGGAATTGAAAACCGAGGACATCGATGAACTCGCGGAATCGGTATTCCCTCAAGGAGACCTTTACCGTAGTGGCGTTTTATACATGATGGAAGTTATAAATTGAGATTTCTAATTAAAAATTAGAAATTAAATAAAAATGTTTGTGCAACACATTTTTATTTGAAAGTTGGTTAAAGTATCTAAGTTGAGGTTATGGGTGGGGCCCACCATGACCTAACCTCCCTTATTAGGATATAACTAGGGGTGAGGCCCATATGAGTTTAAACTATTTTAACTCCCTTAAACCATCCATAATCCTCATAAACTTTTTAACTTCCCTCATGATGTTCCAAATCTCCCTTTAATTAAATTGGAGCCTCTTCATCTCCTCCCTTCTATTTAATGAGCCAAACAATCAATTAAATTAATAGGATGTAACAAAATGAATTCAAATATTTTTGAATTCATTAAGTCATCCTTTTAATAGATGTGTTATTTTCATTTGATGTTGGTTGGACATTTTAATATGGGAATGATTTGGGAAATTGGAAAGAAAGTGTTCTTTCGCGAAGAACATCTCCGATGAAGAATGAAAAGAACTTCTCCAATGAACACCATCCGCATTAATAAAATAGACATTGTCCACAAAGAACGTCGCCATCAATGATGCTCCCTCTTCAGACACACCCCGACGTTAAAGAAATCAACACCGTCTTCCGCGACTCATCGATGTGTAACGTCAAAATCGATGTAGGGGGTTTTGTATAATTTTAAATGAATAAAATTATACCTCATTCTTTAATGGATGTTTGGTTTCATCTATGGACATTTTTTATAGCATAACGCGGAGGGAGGGAGCCTAACAAACACGGCCTGATGACCCTCTGTTGATCCATGTTTATGTTGGCGACAGAGGCGGTGTTAGATTAGGCGACAGTGACCGAAGTCGGCGGTGACCAGAGGTAGTGGCAATCAGAGGCAGCGGTGGCCATGTGCCGGCCGCGTGAAGATATCGGTGGCCACTCAGGAGGCCCGGTCGGCGGGCCGGCCGGCCAACCCGGTGGGATCCGCAGCACTCGCATGTTCCACGGTGAAGGAAATCGTGGCGCACAACTGCGGGCCGCTTGCTGGACAAAACTATCGTCTACGACCGGCTGGGCAGAAGACCGCGATGCCTCTTGGCGCCATGCTGCGGAGGAACAGTGGCCGCTTCCGCAGGCCGCTCGGCAGGCAGACCAGATGGTCACCTGGCAGCCGAGGTGAAGGGAACCGTGGCGCCTCTTGGCGCCATGTGGGAGATACATCGGACCGATGTGCGGGCCGCTCACACTGGACAAAACCGGCCAGCTTCGGCCGGCCGAACATAAGAGGAATGGCGCCGCTCGACACCGTCGGGTGAACTAATCCAGCCGGCTATCTAGGCCGGGTCCGCGGGTGGGCCGCACCCCACCAAGCCGAGCCGACCCCCCCAGTCGGGTCGGACCAGAAAAACCGGTTCGGGCTGACCAGCCAACCCACTGGGCTTGACTGGTCGGGCCCGACATCTCCTAAATGCAGATACCTTTAAGACCGTGCGTCTGAATGATGCGTCGTCTGCGGAACTGGGATCCTCGCGGTGAGGAAGTCCTTTTGTAATACTCCAAGTGAGTTTTGGATGACTTTGATAAATGGTCGGGTTTGGATCGAGCATAAATCCAACCGGGCCCTTGGAATAGAAAAGCCAAGAACTCTCATACTAGAAATCCGATTGACACGCTGTTTATCGCGTTGGGTTTCTTTGGAAGAGATAGAACGTCGAGATACATTAACTTAGGACTTAATGATAGTTGACGTATCGACCCATTTTCTCAAGGAGTGGACCCTCCCGGAATCGAGCGTTCTGTGTGCGGGAACCCTAGAGCTGGCTGCAATTACTACCGTACTAGAATACTCCTTTGGATTGATGACGATGACAACTGTACTGGAATCCTATGTGGGTTTGACAGTTATGATAGAGTTTCTAGACTGTATCATGTGTGGGTCCGACAGCTTTAATGAATCAGTAACTATATCTGATCATCTCTATTACTCTAGAATAACTGGATTTTATCCTGTGTTGGTCTGATAGATTAGAGGAGATAGCAGGATTGTATGATGTGTTTTTCCGATAGCTTAGACTAGATAGCTGGACTGTATTCTGTGTAGGTCCGACAGCTTAGACAAGATAACTGGACTGTATCTTGTGTGGGTCTGACAACTTAGTTGGACTATATCATGTGTAGGTCTGATAACATAGATGATCCAATGCCTACATATAATCATCTATATCTCTCTACAATTGTGGAATACCAGTGTAATATGAGTCATGTCTTTAAACCATTATCATCACGGTGATTTACTTTACTTATTGTGTTTACTGATTTGTGCTTGGGCTCGTCAGTTGGAGTCGACCTTTGATTGGTAAATTAGGTATATGAAAGGGAATATACCTAAGTAGGGTTGGTTGATACTTCATGTTTATATATTTCTTCTTTTGTTTATCCATAGTAGATATTGTGAGACCTTGCGGGTCTTTGGGTCCCTACTGAGAATCGATATACTCACCCCTGCACTAGCTATGCCCACACCTTGTTGTGTTGGATGTAGACGACAGACAGCGCTGACGGAGGCGAAGAGCACCCCGACTAGACGGTACCCAGAGGTGGACCATGCGATGAGTCGGCACAAGGTGGAGACTGATGGACGTGGGTGCTATGGTGGCCATATGTACCTACCCTTCAAGTAGGAAACCTCGAAGGATGATCCAAGAGCTGCTCTTTACTTTCTTCTATTTGTCAATTTATATGTACTTTTTGTTCAGTTGGGATTGTATACTGGCCCATTTAGTTTCGAGTACATTCTTTTGTCTTCAGTTTTACTTAGTGTTTACTTCATGTTGCTTACTCTGTTGTGTTTGTTTACTTTAATATAGGAAATTCCTTCCCTCCTAAGGGATTTATTCCTTTTCTGCTAGTCGCCAGCCCCTGGCCTATGGAATGCATGCTTGGGGTTGTCACTGCGTAGGCCTCGAAGATGGGTCGGGACACAATTCATCCATATCCCTCCGAATATCAAATAAATGTCAATTTGGGGCCATTTTACATCAATAACAATATTTATATTATTTTGTGTAATAATAAAATTCAAAAAATTATACTATCTTGAAATTAATGTCACTAAATTTATTATATAGGGATTATAATTGGATATGTTTGCATAAGGAATTTTATTTTTAATCTGTTTTAAATTTTTTCATGGAATTTTATTTTTAACTTGAGTAATGAAATAATTACCTGAAATGGTTACTCAACATCGATAATGTGCTTTTTTAAGCAGAATAAATGTAATATAAATGAATTTAAAAAATATAAAACTAACATTTATTGGTGATCTATAGTTCCCCAATAAATTTAATGAGGAATATAACATATTAGGTAGGTTTTAAACTATTATATTTCCATTTATTTATTTTCTTGATTTCTTTAATTTGAAAATAAATCAATAGTGTCAAAAATGACATTAATGATATTTTATGAAAATTAATATTTTTAAAAATAATTTTAAAGCTATAAAAACACGAATGTTATCAACTAAGATACTATATGGTCTAAAATTTCATCTATTTTCTATTTAATATCCTTTTATTACCTTATATTTAAAATTATTACACTTTAGGTTTGGAAAAATTGTTAACACATTTGAGGATTAATTTTTTATTGAATGTGTTGGAACAAAGGATGTTATATTTTGGAAATAGAGGTTGTATTTTGTTTATTTTCAATGCTTACTTGGAAGATCAAGGAATTATCAATGAAATATATCTTATAGTACATTCCATAAATAGTTTTGATTGTGGCATTTTTTCCAAGTGTTTGCAAAAAAAATTGGATCAAAAATTTGAGTATGGAGAAGGGTGATTTTTGGAAAATTAGGTTGTGTGAAATATTGAAGAGGTTTGGAAGCATTCGGTAAATGATATATTTAGGATCAATGTAGAAAAATATGGAAAAGGAAAAATGTGGATGAAACATTCAAATGTTCCCTAAAGACAGGGTAGCGCATAAGAGTCTTACATTCCCAATGTGGTGCAAAAAGGGCCTTTATGTAATCCACGTGTTACAAACATGAATTTAGGGTTATAGAGTCTTATAAATGGTATCTACAACTACTCAAGACATAGACACTTTCAATGAATATTGGGTTCCTCTACAGTGACTAAGAATTGCGCGTGGAAGAGAAGTTGAGATAAAATATTACTCTCAATGAATTCCAGTTGTATTTAAAGACCAACTAAATCATATGATGTAGCTACGTGAAAGATGATGGTCGCATGAAAAATAAGGTTTTTGTGTCATCTCTTTGTATGTGATTGTTTTTTCTTCATTTTATAATAGGATAATATTAACAAGTTACTAATGATGTGGAAATAAGATCCTTGAGTTAAAAAAATTAACACACTGATTCACCAATCGCCTCTCAGGATGTTCTGGGGTCTTATATAAGGGTTAATAAATAATATAATATTTTAAAATAAATATAAAAACTTATATTTTTAATTTTATAATTATATTTGGACAATATAATCGTTTTCTATGAATCCATTTAATTTTTGAAACATTCTTCTATGAATTTATTATATTTTAATATTATGAAAAATTATAAGTGTGTCCCTCCATTCATTTATAAAAGGAAACATTTCTCTCATTTTACTACACCACAATGATCCATCTAACACATGTCACCGCTACCAAATTCATTTATAAACATACCAATTAACTAATTATATGTTCTTGTACTCTTAAAATACTATTCTATGTATCTTTAATAAGGTATCTAAAGTAGGACTACCGAATTTGTGGTAACCTTTAAACAAAAATTCTTCCAATTTATTTCCTATTCAATGTCATATAAAGATGTGGTATTCATAATAGAATAAAATAATATGTTTAAAAATATAATATAATTTTTTAGGAATATAAAAATTAAATTTTCTAGCTTTTTAGATCAAATAGGAATTGAATGTATCAGTCATGTGCACATGTGGATTAGAACTTCCATGAAATAGTACAAATCAATATCCATCACTATATTTCATGGATTTTCATTATATATATATTTAATATTTATAAAGGATATTTTTAATATTATTATTCAATTTTAATGAAAATATAATGCTTAACTATAGCATTTTCATCCATTTAAAAATGTTAACGTCACTCGTTCATACCTGTGGATTACCACCTCCATGATGTGATGTGATTTTTTTATAATTCCACTTTACATGGATTGTAATAAGGATAAATTTAATTAATATATACGATATATATGATATAATAATGATTTTATATTTTTTTACTATAAATATTCTATCTATTCACACATAATGTTCCATTTCTTAGCATGAACAATAATTAATTAGAAACCCAATGATAGTGCGGCCTAGTGTATTAGGAGGACTGGAATCATAATACAATAAAGAAAAATATAAATTAGAATCCTTATTTATTTTATTTTATATAGTTATATCTTAAATCCATTTGATCCTTTAATGTCGAATTGCATAACCAATGGAATACAATGAAGAAAGGTGAATGACTAAAATCATGGTAAGGAAATAAACATGATAAAAAGAATAACATGATATTCAAAGGTATAACATCATATCATAATAGATAAGGATCATGAGTAATCATATAGACAATTAAAATAAAATAACAAGGTATCATAATATCATGTAGCCATATGAAATGTGGTTACAACACAAAACTTAACATAAACATGAGTTAAGTGTAACTTCCATGATAATATTAATTGGTGGAAAAAGACACATAACAGATTAGGTTTACTCCCTAATAAAATTCATGATGTATCAAGATACTATAACATTACCTAGTGAATGGGAAGTATATTTGGGTTCATCCATTATAATAAGTCATTGATATATGTGTTACACAAAAGTAAAATCAATCATAAATCATAACATAAGATTAAAACATGGAAAGAATATGTGATACAATGTCTTGTCTCATATCACAATCAATGTAAATTCCATAATGAAGGCATTTAAGAAATTAAAATAATGAATATATTTACCGATATATTTAGAAGCAATCCATAATATGAATTTTTTATGCCATTGATGAATAAAAAATATTCTAAAAATATTAAAAACAGTAGTCATGAAAATTACAATTCCACATTGAAAATCACATTAAAAAAAATAAAATTAAAAAATCTATTTTGGAAATCCCTTTCATTGAAAATATCCTTATAGAATTATAGTGGAATATTCAATTACTTTAAGTGCCATGATAGTGAGTAATTCCATATATATTTTATAAGTTAAAAAAATTCATTTCACATTTTTTAAGAAAGTGGAAAAGTTCATTATTAGGAAATAGACAAGGTGATTTCTTTTTAAAAAAAACTGTAAAAATTAAAAAAAGATTTATATTTACTTTATAAAACTATAGTAAAAGATTTTTTTATAACAATTTTTAGAAAACGATGATATGGATGAAATTTTTTTTTCTATAAATAATATAAATGAAGTCAAATTATATTAAAAATATTTTCTCAATGATTTTAAGTAACAAAAGGGTATTAATTTTAATATTACATGAAATATTTAAAAATAACCATATGAGAATAAAATTAATGGGTTTATTGGGTAATGATAAAATATATCCTTTCAAAGGTAATTAAAGCATAAGAAATCTCGAGTGAAATTAGATAAAACATAAACTATAACCATTATGGTAACTTTTGAATCATAAAATTACCTGAAATAAGTAGACTAATATTAATTTAAAATATTAAAAAATTTAAATTATTAATGATATATTATAAAAAGATATAGTATATATGACATTTAAAATATATTTGGTGCATAAAAGAACATGAGTCTAAAAGATTGATGTTTGAGACATAAAACTTTTCATATAGTAATATCTGGTTCAAAACCTCATGAAAGGTATATAATAATATAAATTTTTAAATACAAATAATTTTCATTAAAATAATAAAAGAACATTCATGGTTAGTGTATACACCACATAAATGATACAAGAGGTGAATATGGTATATGTCTCATGAAAGTAAGACAAGAAACCCATAGGTCTAAGCCAATTTTTCATCTATACTCATTATCATCCTGAATTATAAATATATGTTTATTATTTATCTTATTAAGGAACCTTTTAATTTTTTTTATTTTTATATTATTTTTTACCATATCATATTTGATTAAATTAAAAATTTATTTCACATCAGACTATTTGATGATAAACTACTTATATATCCAAAAATATCTTTTGTAATTTGACTAAGGTCAATTTTATTTTCATTTAATCAAGATTTTTAATTGTAAAATTTTTACTTTTTTAAACATAAAGTATACTTTTTTAACCAAACATGAAATATGGTTACGAAAAATCAAATATGATACAATCATAAAGATTGTTTGTTGTTTGTATGCATGAGTAACATTTTAATTCACTGTCGA
>CAUJRU010002144.1:0-92326 GCA_963277665.1 Viscum album | reverse complement strand
CAAGGAACATGATTAACAATGATTACCTTAACCAACTCTCCGACTCACCATGTATAACAACCGATACTTTTATGAGAATTGTTTTTATGTTATATAAATCAGCAAAGGGATCTTTCGCTGCACGCAATCGCGACCTTCCTCGATAGCATGTGTAGTACGCAATACCGAGTTCCACTAAACAACGATATATTATTATAATTTTATAAACTAGCCGTTATGAATAGTATTAACTGAATTTTAAATTTTACAACATTATTATTCATCTTACACATTTTCTAGAACATGGTAATAGAACAAAATTATTTGTTTTGGGTAAAATAAGTATTTATAAAAAAATGCAGTTTTGACGCCTTTTGATGGCGAACCCACGTTAAATATATTTTTTGACACATTTATATGTTCAATTTTACAAAATAAAATTCTTCTTTTGAATCAGGATATAAAAATTTACTTTGGATAAATTTTTGATATTTTTCTGATAACTTTCATATTTTGATGAATAGTAAAAATACGATAATTTTTAATTAAATACAACTTTTTTCATTGAGATAATTTATATGGTTAAGTTATAATATTGAATGGTTTTAAAGTATAGATAGAATATATTTTGACCATTTAATATAATGTATGTCATTAGCATTAATTTCACGTTGAATTCATAGGTAAACACATTTCAATCTTTGGCAATGTTTTAACTTCTAAAACCCGTTTTCTTAACAACAAGATTTATTTTAAATTAATTTCTGAAACTTATAAGATTTGAATTTTGAAAAATGGATTCCATATTCAGAATCAGTGGGTCCAAATTATATTAATAGGATACTTTTTTATTTTTGGGCATTGTGAATAGTAACTACGGTAAATTTTATTTACCATAGTTAAAGGTAAATCGGGTAATTAAGGGTAAATATAAGATTATAAAATTACCCTAACACCTGCCAAAATCTTATTGGATGACTGAAAGTACACCCATATCACCTTAGGGTCGGATTAGATTCATTTAATAGACTTTTTTCCATGAAAATAATTTAATTATTATTAAAACCAAAGAATGTGACAACATGTCACTTTCTTAAATCTTATAAGTATAATAATTTTAATGTGGTGATAAACTTAATGAAACTTAGAACATGTATAGTCTCCAGAAATCTAATACTATTATCTACATCATAGGAATTTATTTATAATTTTTAGGGATTAAATAATTATCATTAATTATTACACAATAGTGATGTTGAAATTATTTTATTAATTAAAATATCAAATAAATGGTTTTAAAATATTAAAATAATTAAAATATGCACTATTTAATGTGCTCCACTAATTTTCTAGATACATATGACATTTTATTAATCTATTAAATCTTTTAGTTCGAACATAGCCTCTGTATATAGTTTTATTTAAATTTAAATAAATGAATAGTGTCAAAATTGACACTATTGTTATTTTATAAAAATAACATATTATAAAATTGTTCAAAAATCAAAAAAATATTTAAAAATTAAAAATTAAAATTTATATGGTCTAAAATGTCATAAAGTTTAAAATTATGGAAAATTCACAACACAAGTGTAATTATTAATAATAATTTAAAATTTAGAATATTATTACCACAAATAAAATTAATTTGATAAATAAGGATAAATCAAGTTGCTAATGTTTAAAATAAATTACTAACATGTATAAATTTTATTGGTTGATGATATTACAACCCTATATCATCTAATCTTAGGATATGAGTCATTTTGGAAGTTTTTAAGGGGGGTTGAGATTTAATATAAACTAATATTTCTTATATTTCTAAAGGTGCCCCTCTCCTCCCTTATAAAAGGGAACCTCCTACCTCTCCTCCTCACACCAAATTGAGCCTTCAAGCTCGGCCAAACCCTGACCATATCACTTCCCCACTTCCCTAGAATCATCTTAGAGGTTTTTGTCTTCTTCAAAGACCAACCCAAGGTCCCTAAGAGGAGGTTAAGAAGAGGCGCGTCAAAAAGAGGTAATATCCATTACCGATCATTTCCAAATTCTTTCTTCTTCAACATCTTATTCTTTAGTTGTTTCATTATGAAGTAATAACATCAGTATCAATAATATACTGATATGTTATTATAAGTATGAAACAACCCTATTTCAACATCTATCCATTCTATGGAAAACGAAATCACCGTGCGTGCGTACGTACGGAATACCGTCTCCACGCCGTGGTGTAATCTATTTTCCCCCACCACCTTACTTGGATGGGTATAATGATGTAAATAATTACTATATATTATTATTTTAAAGTGATATTGATTCTGAAATAGTATACATACACTCCAATACAATTCCACGATCATGGGAATGATATCATCGCTCGTGCGTACATACGGAATACCGTCTCCACGATGCGATGCGATTCATTCTACATGATCTTCATTGAATAATGATTATATAAATGAATTGAATGAATAAATATGATATATAGTACATTAATACTATTCTGGAAATGATGTATTTATAAACTAAAGAGAATACTAAGAATTTATTCGACAAAACACGCATAAGAACAAAAAGTTATAAACACCCGAATAACAAGTAGCAATGAAATATTACTACTAAGAAGCTAAGAATATGACCATATATGATATCATAACAATAATTATGATTCTGGAATAAGTCAATAACATTATTTAAATCATTATACAGGAGGTTCGGACACTTATGAGGAAAATCAGACCTAAGGTAAGGGAAATATCACAATCTCATTTTTATCCGGGATTGTTTATACTTTAGTATTTAATGGGGTGTATTTTATCATCCAAATCCATGTTTCCTACATATGTAATATTATTTACATCCACCTAATATTTTTTAAATCCAATTTTACCCTTCGGTGAGTTTTTAGTAATGGATATGAAAGGAATCTTTTGTCTTTTTTCGTACGAGGTACTTTTTGACTTTTCTGACAAAAGTACGAAGAATGTTTTTTTAACTTATACGGAATGAATGGATTTTTAAAACATTATTTCCAAGAAGCTTCCTTTACAAGTTTTCAAGTTTATTTTTAATCAACTTCTTTTAGTTTAAAATTGTATGACATGTTGAGAACGGAAAATGTTTTTGAAGTAGAAAGGATATTTTCCTCAAGAATGGAGATCAAGAGTTTTATCAAAATTATTTTCCATATAAGATAATATAGGGTTATATTTCTATCACTATTATTACATGGATTTGATTATGTTGTGATGGAAATATTTTTATGTATTCCTTTATCTTATATGAATTTTTTTATGATGTCATGATGTTTAAGATTCCCATTTTTATTACATGGGTTATGCTATGATGTATGTTTTATTATTTTGTGGCACAAATTAGAATAGTATCATAGTGAGATGGGTGGGACCTGTATCTCCCTCCAATGCATTGGGTAAAGATTTTATATCTCATGAGATAGACATGGCTGGAACGGAAGGTTAAACCGATTCAGTGAAATAGGACTGAAACGAGGAGTGAATTTGGTTCAGAAATGGACTTTGTCCACTATGATAGTATTGACAATGAGTCTTGACTAACAAGAAATTATTCTCTATGATTATGTGTGTATGCCAAAAAGTTTCATGTTTTATGTTATGATTATTGGGATTACATTTCAGTAATATGATTTATCCCATGTTATGAAATTATGATCTCTTTTGTAGGTTAAGATTTCCAAAAGTTATGTTCTTATGTATATGATGTGATTGATATTTCTTTTGTTTACCCTTACTGAGCATTTGAGCTCACCCTTTTGTATGTTTTATTTCTCTAGGTCAGGAAGAAGGTTATTAAGTAGGATATGCCAAAAAGGGACTCTAGATATGATGAAATGAATGGGAAGCAAAGTAGATGCTTTATGAACCAGTTGTTTATGTTTCCCAGTTTCTAAAGACTTCATACCTATACGGTCCTTTCATGGTTTTCTTATATGTTGTAATAATTGTGCTTCAATTTTGAATTATTAACAATTTATGTAAAGTATGGGTTGTTATAGTTGGTATCAGAGGAAAGTTATAGTCAACCTTTGGAAACTAGGATGTGAAAGCCTTAGTAAGAATCCTAAGGATAAGTCTAAGAATAGAACACAATCTTAGTGTTTTAGAAATGGCCATGAACAACCAATGATAAGACCTTAAGTGTGAAAATTTATTCTTGATTATGTGGTTTTCCTATTATAATTAGTGTTTCTCACACTATTCTTCTTGGTTTTAGTCAATGGATGGAACCCGAAGGAATCATGTTAATGCGGAATGCGACGGGAAATGCAATGATTGTCCCCCTGAGAAACCAAACGTTATGGGAGCTGGAATGCAAAATCTTGTAGCCATGCTCACACAAAATTCTCAAGCTATGAATCATGCAGGAGTTCAAAACTAGCAAAGGAAGGAGCAACATTTTGTTGAATCCTTCATGAGGCAACGTCCACCTTCTTTCAGCGGGTCTACTGATCCATTAGTTTCTGAACAATGGATTTGTACTACTGAAAAGATATTTTCAATTATTCAATGTTCTGAACATGATAAAGTCATCCTAGTAGTGTATCATTTGGAAGGAGATGCTGATCAATGGTGTAATCTTATTAAGAATACGAGGCAAAGGGATGAAATTGAGTCCATGGAATGGGACGAGTTCAAGATCTTATTTTTCAATAAGTACTTCCCCTGTATTCTCCGAACAGAGATGGAGAAAGAGTTTCTTGAACTCAAACAAAAGGATGAGGAATCTGTTGGTACTTATGAAGAAAATTTTACAAGACTTTCAAGGTACGCGTATGGTCTTATTATCCAACCTGAGTGTAAGATCGATCGAATCATTAGTGGCTTAAAACCAAGTCTTAGAAGGGCGTTAGCCATAAAGGACTTCAATAGCTACGAGGAAATTGTTCGATGTGCTCTCAAATTCGAGATGGAGATTGGAGTAACCCATCAGTAATATGGGTTTGATAAGAAGAGGAAAATGGAATTCAAAGGAAAATATAAAGAGCACACTGAAAAGAACATGAGCTTTCCCATATGCTCAAAGTGTGGAAAGAAACATGGAGGGAGTTGTCTTAAAGGGACAAGTAAATGTTTCAAATGTGGAAAGGAAGGTCATCGGGCATTTGAATGCCGCAATGATGGGAAGAAGATGTCTAATGATGAAAATAAAGGAAGGGACACACAGAATGAACCTACTACACTTCAATGTTTCAAGTGCAAGGAGATGGGGCATTATGCCAATCAATGCCCAAATCCAAGGGTTGATGATGATGGTCGATGTCAACAAACTCTTAAGGCTAAAGACAAAGGAAAGTCACATGCAATTTCTATCAGCGATGTGGAGTACGATAACGATGTGGTGAAAGGTACACTTACCATCCACTCTAAAGTAGAAAATGTTTTATTTGATTCTCGATCCACCCACTCCTTTATTTCTGAAGAATTTTCTAAGGATATCACCATATTACCTCAACAGTTAGATGTTCAGTTAGCTGTGACAACCCCTAAGGGCATAACAGTCGCATCAAAAGTTTATAATTCTTCTCAGATTGATGTTTGTGGGAAAGTGCTTCCTGCAAGTCTTGTGATCCTTCCTATAGTGGAATTTGATGTGATTCTTGGCATGGATTGGCTTTCTCTACATGGAGCTCATATCAATTGCCAAAGAAGGGAAGTCACATTTCATATTCCAGATCAATCTATGATCGTCTATCGATGCAAGGATGAACATAACCTTCCAGTGTAAATTTCTTCCATTTATGGGTATTTATTCCACTAAATGAAGGTTATTTATCTCAAATGTTTGGTGAGAAACTAACGATTAAGAATATAACCACTGTACGGGAGTTTAATGATGTCTTTCCGGAGGAATTACCGGGTCTCCCACCAAATCGTGAAGTTGAGTTTTCAATAGAACTCATACCAGGTGCTTTGCCTATTTCAAAGACACCTTATAGAATGGCCCCAATTGAGTTGCAGGAATTGAAGAAGCAACTCCAAGAGAATCTTGATAAGGGGTTCATACGCCCTAGTGCGTCACCTTGGGGAGCACCTGTCCTGTTTGTTAAGAAGAAAGATGGATCAATGAGACTCTGCATTTATTATCGAGAACTTAACAAGATCACTATCAAGAAAAAATATCCTCTCCCACGCATTGATGACTTTTTTGACCAACTACGAGGAGCTCAATACTTTTCCAATATTGATCTTCGTTCAGGGTATCACTAATTAAGGGTCAAAAGGGAGGATATACCAAAGACGACTTTCCGTACAAGGTATGGACACTATGAATTTATAGTGATGCCATTTGGTCTTACTAATGCCCCTGCTATCTTCATGGATCTGATGAATAGAGTCTTTAGAGACTATCTTGATCAGTTTGTGGTAGTCTTTATAGATGATATTCTTGTATATTCAAAGAGCAAGGAAGAACATGAAGATCACTTGAGAATTATATTGAAGACCCTGAGAAAGGAGAAGCTCTATGCCAAATTTACCAAGTGTAAATTTTGGCTTCAAAGAGATTCATTTTTGGGTCACATAATCTCAAAAGAGGGGATATCTGTGGATCCAGCTAAAACAGAGGTTATCGAAAGATGGTCGAGACCAACAACAGTAACTGAGATCCGAAGTTTTCTTGGTTTGGCTGGATATTATCGGCGTTTTTTGAAAGATTTTTTATGATTATATAATCCACTCACCATGTTGACTCGGAAAGGAGTTAAGTTTGTTTGGACGGAGGAATGTGAAGAAAATTTCAAGGAGTTGAAAAGAAGGTTATCCAGTGCACCTATGCTCACACTGACTTGTAGTGGAGAAAGGTTTGTGATCTACAGTGATGCATCCAAGAAGGGTTTGGGGTGTTTTCTTATGCAAAATGATATGGTGATAGATTATGCCTCACGATAGTTGAAAATACATGAGAAAAATTACCCAACTCATGATTTGGAGTTAGCTGTGGTAATATTTGAATTAAATATTTGGAGGCATTACCTTTATGGTGAAAGATGTGATATTTATACTGATCATAAAAGTTTAAAGTATATTTTCACACAAATGAATCTGAATATGCGCAAAAAAAGATGGTTGGAGCTGATTAAGGATTACGACTGCTCAATTCATTAGCACCCTGGGAAAGTAAACAAGGTGGCATATGCATAAAGTCGACAAGACCATGCCAATTTATCCATGATGAGGATCACAAAAGATCCAATATTTAAGGATTTACAAAGGATTGATCTTGAATTATAATGAAAGGGGAAAATCGTATCTTTCTCAAATGAATGTTCAACCATCTATACATGTGAAGATTAAAGAGGAACAGAAAGAAGATGTCGAGTTACAAAAGAAGGTGAGAAATGTTCCTGAATTAAACCTTGATTGTGATGGGATAATAAAGTTCAGGAATCGGGTTTGTGTTCCTCCCATCCCTGAATTAAAGAAGGAGCTGCTGGATGAGGCTCATAGTTCTTCATTCTCTATTCATCATGGAATCACGAAGATCTATAGGGACCTAAAAGAGTACTTCTGGTGGGATGGCATGAAAAGAGATGTTGCTAAATATGTCTCTCGATGCTTGGTTTGTCAGCAAGTTAAAGATGAGAGACAGAAGTCTAAGGGGATGTTACAACCATTACCCATACCTGAATGGAAATGGGAAAACATCACTATGGACTTTGTCACAGGACTTCCTAAAACATGCAAAGGAAATAATGCTATCTGGGTCATAGTTGATCGTCTTACAAAGTATGCACACTTCATCGCTATTAGAGAGGATTTCTCTCTATATCAGCTTGTTAGGATATATGTGAAGGAAGTGGTAAGATTTCATGGAGTACCACTTACTATTATATCTGATCAGGATCTGAGGTTTACCTCAATGTTCTGGTGAAGTCTTCAGTATACTCTGGATACAGATTTGACTTTCAGCACTGCTTATCATCCTCAGACAGATGGTCATTATGAGAGAACAATTTAAACACTAGAAGATATGTTGACAACTTGATCTATGGATTTCAAAGGTGGTTGGGATCAACACCTACCTTTGGTGGAATTTTCTTATAATAATAGCTTTCACTCCAGTATTCAGATGTCTCCTTATGAAGCTCAATATGGAAAGAAATGCAGGACTCCAACTTGCTGGGATGAAGTTGGGGAAAGAAATCTATTAGGACCTGATATTGTTGATGAGATGGAAGAAAAGGTCCGACCTATTCAACAACACATAAGAGCAGCTCAGAGTTGACAGAAAAGTTATGCTGACAACCGAAGAAAAGACCTAGAGTTTGAAGTGGGTGATAAAGTGTTCTTACGAATATCTCCCTGGAAGAGGGTCATGATATTTGGAAAGAAGGGGAAGTTGAGCCCTAGATATATCGGTCCTTTCGAAATACTGGATCGTGTTGGGAAGGTAGCTTACCGATTGGCGCTTCCACCGAATCTCTCTCAAGTTCACGATGTGTTCCATGTATCTCTCCTGAGAAATTACATACCTGATCCTTCATATGTACTCAGCTCAGAAGTTATACCGCTGGAGTAATATCTTTCTTATGAAGAACAACCAATAGAGATTCTGGATCATAGTGAAAAAGTCATACGAAACAAGACCACTCGCTTGGTGAAAGTTTTATGGAGGAACCACCAATTAGAAGAAGCTACATGGGAGCTTGAGGATATGATGAGGGAGAGGTATCCTCATCTGTTTGTTACAAAGTGACGAATTTCGAGGGAGAAATTCATTTGGGGGGGGGGGGGGTAGAATGTAACACCCGAGAATTTTATGAGAAATATTTTGTTTTTATGTTATATAAATCATCAGAAGAATCTTTCGCTGCACGCAATCAAGACCTTCCTCGATAGCGTGTGTAGTACGCAATACTGAGTTCCACTAAACAACAATATATTATTATAATATTATAAACTAGCCGTTATGAATAGTATTAACTGCATTTTAAATTGTACAACATTATTATTCATCTTACACATTTTCTAGAACATGGTAAGAGAACAAAATAATTTTTTTTGGGTAAAATAAGTATTTATAAAAAAAATGCAGTTTTGCCTCCTTTTGATGGAGCACCCACATTAAATCTAGTTTTTGACTCATTTATAAGTTCAATTTGACAAAATAAAAATCTTGTTTTGAATCAGGATATAAAAATTTACATTGGATAAATTTTTGATATTTTTCTGATAACTTTCATATTTTGATGAATAGTAAAAATACGCTAATTTTTAATTAAAAACAACTTTTTTCATTGAGATAATTTATATGGTTAAATTATAATATTGAATGGTTTTAAAGTATATATAGAATATATTTTTACCATTTAATATAATGTATGTCATTAGCATTAATTTCACATTGAATTCATAGGTAAAAACATTTCAATCTTTAGCAGTGTTTTGACTTCTAAAACCCGTTTTCTTAACAACGGGATTTATTTTAAATTAATTCCTGCAACTTATATGTTTTGATTTCTTAAAAATGGATTCCATATTCAGAATCAGTGGGTCCAAATTATTTTGATAGGCTACTTTTTATTTCTGGGCATTATGAATAGTAACTACGGAAAATTTTATTTTCCATAGTTAAAGGTAAATCGGGTAATTAAGGGTAAATATAAGATTATAAAATTAACCTAACACCTGCCAAAATCCTATTGGATGACTGAAAGTCGACCCATATCACCTAATGTTCGTATTAGGTTATTCTAAATGACTTTTTTCCATGAAAATAATTTAATTATTATTAAAACCAAAGAAAGTGACAACATGTCACTTTCTTAAATCTTATAAGTATAATAATTTTAATTTGGGGATAAACGTAATGAACCTTCGAACATAAATAGTCTGCAGAAAGATAATACAATTATCTACATCATAGTAATTTATTTATAAATTTTAGGGATTAAATAATTATCATTAATTATGACACAATAGTGATGTTGAAATTATTTTATTAATTAAAATATAAAATAAATGGTTTTAAAATATTAAAATAATTATTATATGAACTATTTAATGTTCTCCACTAATTTTATAGATACATATGAAATTTTATTAATCTATTAAAGCTTTTAGTTCGTACATATCCTCTGTATATATTTTATTTAAATTCAAATAAATGAATAGTGTCAAAATTTAAAATATTGTTATTTTATAAAAATAACATATTATAAAATTGTTTAAAAATCAAAAAAATATTTAAAAATTATAAATTAAAATTTATATGGTCGAAAATGTCATAAAGTGTCAAATTATGGGAAATTCACAACACATATGTAATTATTATTAATAATTTATAATTTAGAATATTATGACCACAAATAAAATTAAATTGATTAACAAGGATAAATCAAGTTGGTAATGTTTAAAATAAATTCCTAACATGTCTAAATTTTATTTTTTGATGAGATTACAACCCTATCTCCTCTAAGCTTCGGATATGAGTCATTTTGGATGTTTTTTAGTGGGTTTGGGATTTAATATAAACTAATATTTCTTATATTTCCATAGGTGCCCCTCTCCTCCCTTATAAAAGGGCACCTCATCCCTCTCCTCCTCACACCAATTTGAGCCTTCAATCTTGGCCAAACCCTGACCATTTCACTTCCACACTTCCCTAGAATCATCCTTGAGGTTCTGGACTTCTTCAATGACCAACCCTAGTGCCCTAAGAGGAGGTTAAGAAGAGGCGCGTCAAAATGAGATAATATCCATTACTGATCCTTTCCAAATTCTTTCTTCTTCAACATCTTCTTCTTTAGTTGTTTCATTATGAAGTAATAACATCAGTATCACTCATATAATGATATGTTATTATAAGTATGAAACAACCCTATTTCAACATCTATCCATCCTATGGAAAACGAAATCACTGTGCGTGCGTACGTACAGAATACCGTCTCCACGTCGTGGTGTAATCTATTTTCCCCCACCACCTTACTTGGACGGGTATAATGATGTAAATAATTACTATATATGATTATTGTAAAGTGATATTGATTCTGAAATAGTATACATACACTCCAATACAATTCCAAGATCCTTGGAACGATATCATCGCTCGTGCATACGTACGGAATACCGTCTCCACGATGTGATGTGATTCGTTCTACATGATCTTCATTGCATAATGATTATATAAATGAATTGAATGAATAAATATAATATATAGTACATTAATACCATTCTGGAAATGATGTATCTATAACCTAAAGAGAATAATAAGAATTTATTCGACAAAACACGCATAAGAACAAAAAGTTATAAACACCCGAATAACAAGTAGCAATGAAATATCACTACTAAGAAGCTAATAATATGACCATATATGATATCATAACAATAATTATGATTCTGGAATAAGTTAATAACATTATTTAAAACATTATACATGAGTTTTTTACACTTACGAGGCAAATCGGACCTAAGGTAAGGGAAATATCACAATCTCATTTTTATCCGAGATTGTTTATACTTTAGTATTCAATGGGGTGTATTTTATCATCCAAATCCATGTTTCCTCAATATGTAATATTATTTCCATCCACCTACAATTCATTAAATCCAATTTTACCCTTAGGTGAGTTTTTAGTAAAGGATATGAAGGGAATCTTTCTTCGTTTTTCGTACGAGGTACTTTTTGACTTTTCCGACAAAAGTACGAAGAATGTTTTTTTTACTTATACGGAATGAATGGATTTTTAAAACACTATTTCCAAGAATCATCCTTTAAAAGTTTTCAAGTTTTTTTTAGTCAACTTCTTTTAGTTTAAAATTGTATGACATGTTGAGAAAGGAAAATGTTATTGAAGTAGAAAGGATATTTTCCTCAAGAATGGAGATCAAGAGTTTTATCAAAATTATTTTCCATCTAAGATAATATAGGGTTATATTTCTATACCTATTATTACATGGATTTTATTATGTTGTGATGGAAATATTTTTATGTATTCCTTTATCTTATATGAATTTTTTTATGATGTCACGATGTTTAAGATTCCCATTTTTATTACATGGGTTATGTTATGATGTATGTTTTATGATTTTGTGGCACAAATAAGAATGGTATAATTATGAAATGGGTGGGACCTATATCTTCCTCCAATTAATTGCGTAAAGATTTTATATCTCATTAGATAGATATGGCTGGAACAACAGGTTCAACCGGTTCAGTGAAACAGGACTGAAACGAGGAGTGAACTCGGTTCAGAAATGGACTTTGTCCACTAAGATAGTCTTGGAAATGAGTCTTGAATAAAAATAAATGATTCTCTATGATTATGTATGTATGCCAAAAAGTTTCATGTTTTATGTTATGATTATTGGGATTACATTTCACTACTATGATTAATCCAATGTTATGAAATTATGATCTCTTTTGCAGGTTAAGATTTCCAAAAGTTATGTTCTTATGTATATGATGTGATTGATATTTCTTTTGTTTACCCTTACCGAGCATTTGAGCTCACCCTTTTGTATGTTTTATTTCCCCAGGTCAGTAAGAAGGTTATTAAGTAGGATATTCCAAAAACGGACTCCAGATATGATGAAATGAATGGGAGGCAAAGTAGATGATTTGTGAACCAGTTGTTTATGTTTCCCAGTTTATAATGACTATATACCTATACGGTCCTTTCATGGTTTTGTTATATGTTGTAATAAGTGTGCTTCAGTTTTGAAGTATTAACAATGTATGTAAAGTATGAGTCAATATAGTTGGTATCAGAGGAAAGGTATAGTCAACCATTGGAAGCTAGGATGTGAAATCCTTAGTAAGAATCCTAAGGATAAGTCTAAGCATAGAACACAATCTTAGTGTTTTAGAAATGGCCTTGAACAACCTATGATAAGACCTTAAGTGTGAAATTTTATTCTTGATTATGTGGTTTTCCTATTATAATTAGTGTTTCTCACACTATTCTTCTTGGTATTAGTCAATGGATGGAACCCGAAGGAACCGTGTTAATGCGGAATGAGACGGGAAATGCAATGATTGTCCCCCTGAGCAAACAAACGTAATGGGAGCTGGAATGAAAAATGTTGTAGCCATGCTCACACAACATTCTCAAGCTATGAATCATGCAGGACTTCCAAACGAGCAAAGGAAGGAGCGACATTCTGTTGAATCCTTCATGAGGCAGCGTCCACCTTCTTTCAGCGGGTCTACTGATCCATTAGTTGATGAACAATGGATTAGTACTACTAAAAATATATTTTCAGTTCTTCAATGTTCTGAACATGATAAAGTCATCCTAGTAGTGTATCGTTTGGAAGTAGATGCCGATCAATGGTGGAATCTTATTAAGAATACGAGGAAAAGGGATGAAATTGAGTCCATGGAATGGGATGAGTCCAAGAACTTATTTTTCAATAAGTATTTCCCTCGTATTATCCGAACAAATATGGGGAAAGAGTTTCTTGAACTGAAGCAAAATGATGATGAATATGTTGGTACTTATAAAGAAAATATTACAAGACTTGCAAGGTACGCTTTTGGTATTATTATCCAACCTGAGAGGAAGATCGATCAATTCTTTAGGGGCTTAAAACCAAATTTTCAAAGGGCGTTATCCATAAGGGACTTCAATAGCTACGAGGAAATCATTCGATGTGCTCTCAAAGTCGAGATGGAGATTGGAGTAACCCATCAGTCATATGGGTTTGATAAGAAGAGGAAAATGGAATTCAAAGGAAAATCTAATGAGCACACTGAAAAGAAGATGTGCTTTCCCTTATGCTCAAAGTGTGGAAATAAACATGGAGGGATTTCTCTTAAAGGGACAAGTAAATGTTTCAAATGTGGAAAGGAAGGTCATTGGGCATTTGAATTCCGCAATGATGGGAATAAGATGTCTAATGATGCAAACAAAGGAAGGGACACACAGAATGAACCTACAACACTTCAATGTTTCAAGTGCAAGGAGATGGGGCATTATGCCAATCAATGGCCAAATCCAAGGGTTGATGATGATGGCCGACGTCAACAAACTCTTAAGGCTAATGACAAAGGAAAGTCACATGCAATTTCTATCAGCGATGTGGAGTACGATAACGATGTGGTGAAAGGTACACTTACCATCCAATCTAAAGTAGAAAATGTTTTATTTGATTCTGGATCCACCCACTTCTTTATTTCTGAATAATTTTCTAAGGATATCACTGTATTACCTCAACAGTTAGATGTTGAGTTAGCTGTGACAACCCCTAATGGCACAACAGTCGCATCAAAAGTTTATAATTCTTCTCCGATTAAAGTTTTTGGGAAATTGCTTCCTGCAAATCTTGTGATCCTTCCTATAGTGGAATTTTATGTGATTCTTGGCATGGATTGGATTTCTCTACATGGAGATCATATCAATTTCCAATGAAGGGAAGTCACATTTCATATTCCAGATCAATCTATGATCGTCTATCGATGCAAGGATGAACATAACCTTCCAGTGGAAATTTCTTCCATTTTATGGGCATTGATTCCACTAAATTAAGGTTATTTATCTCAAATGGTTGGTGAGAAACTCACGATTAAGAGTATGCCCATTGTACGGGAGTTTGATGATGTCTTTCCGGAGGAATTACCGGGTCTCCCACCAAATCGTGAAGTTGAGTTTTCAATAAAACTCTTACCAGGTGCTTTCCCTATTTCAAAGACACCTTATAGAATGGCCCCAATTGAGTTGCAGGAATTGAAGAAGCAACTCCAAGAGAATCTTGATAAGGGGTTCATACGCCCTAGTGCATCACCTTTGGGAGCACCTGTTCTGTTTGTTAAGAAGAAAGATGGATCAATGAGACTCTGGATTGATTATCAAGAACTTAACATGATCACAATCAAGAAAAAATATCATCTCCCACGCATTGATGACTTTTTTGACCAACTATGAGGAGATCAATACTTTTCCAATATTGATCTTCGTTCAGGGTATCACCAATTAAGGGTCAAAAGGGAGGATATACCAAAGATGGCTTTCCGTACAAGGTATGGACACTATGAATTTATAGTGATGCCATTTGGTCTTACTAATTCCCCTGCTATCTTCATGGATATGATGAATAGAGTCTTTAGAGACTATCTTGATCAGTTTGTGGTAGTCTTTATAGACGATATTCTTGTATATTCAAAGAGCAAGGAAGAACATGAAGATCACTTGAGAATTATATTGAAGACCCTGAGAAAGGAGAAGCTTTATGCCAAATTTATCAAGTGTGAATTTTGGCTTCAAAGAGTTCCATTTTTGGGTCACATAATCTCAAAAGAGGGGATATCTGTGGATCTAGCAAAAACAGAGGTTATCGAAAGATGGTCGAGACCAACAACAGTAACTGAGATCCGATGTTTTCTTGGTTTGGATGGATATTATCGATGTTTTGTGAAAGATTTTTCACGATAATCTAATCCACTCACCAAGTTGACTCGGAAAGGAGTTAAGTTTGTTTGGACGGAGGAATATGAAGAGATTTTCAAGGAGTTGAAAAGAAGGATATCCAGTGCTCCTGTGCTCACACTACCTTGTAGTGGAGAAAGGTTTGTGATCTACAGTGATGCATCCAAGAAGGGTTTGGGGTGTGTTGTTATGAAAAATGATATGGTGATTGCTTATGCCTCATGACAGTTGAAAATACATGAGCAAAATTACCCAACTCATGATTTGGAGTTAGATGCCATAATATTTGCATTAAAGATTTGGAGGAATTGCCTTTATGGTAAGAGGTGTGATATTTATACTGATCATAAAAGTTTAAAGTATATTTTCACAAAAAAGGACCTGAATATGCACCAAATAAGATTGTTGGAGATGATTAAGGATTACGACTGCTCAATTCATTACCACCCTGGGAAAGCAAACAAGGTGGCAGATGAATTAAGTCGACAAGACCATGCCAGTTTATCCATGATGAGGATCACAAAAGATCCAATATTTAAGGATTTACAAAGGATAGATCTTGTAATTATAATGAAAGGGGGAAAATTGTATCTTTATCAAATAAATGTTCAACCATCTATACATGTGAAGATTAAAGAGGCACTGAAAGAAGATGTCGAGTTACAAAAGAAGGTTAGAAATGTTCCTGAATTCAACCTTGATTGTGATGGGATAATAATGTTCAGGAATCGGGTTTGTGTTCCTCCCATCCCCGAATTAAAGAAGGAGCTGCTGGATGAGGCTCATAGTTCTTCATTCTCTATTCATCCTGGAAGCACGAAGATGTATAGGGACCTGAAAGAGTACTTCTGTAGAGATGGCATGAAAAGAGATTTTGCTGAATATGTCTCTCGATGCTTGGATTGTCAGCAAGTTAAAGATGAGAGACAGAAGTCTAAGGGGATGTTACAACCATTACCCATACCCGAATGGAAATGGGAAAACATCACTATGGACTTTGTCACAGGACTTCCTAAAACATGCAAAGGCAATAATGCTATCCGGGTCATAGTTGATCGTCTTACGAAGTCTGCACACTTCATCGCTATTAGAGAGGATTTCTCTCTAGATCAGCTTGCCAGGATATATGTGAAGGAAGTGGTAAGATTGCATGGAGTACCACTTTCTATTATATCTGATCGGGATCCGAGGTTTACCTCAAAGTTCTGGCGAAGTCTTCAGCATATTCTGGATACAGAGTTGAGTTTCAACACTGCTTATCATCCTCAGACAGACGGTCAGTATGAGAGAACTATTCAAACACTATAAGATATGTTGAGATCTTGCTCTATGGATTTCAAAGGTGGTTGGGATCAACACCTACCTTTGGAGGAATTTTCGTATAATAATAGCTTTCACTCAAGTATTCAGATGGCTCCTTATGAAGCTCTCTATGGAATGAAATGCAGGACTCCAACTTGCTGGGATGAAGTTGGGGAAAGAAAGCTATTAGGACCTGATATTATTGATGAGATGGTAGAAAAGGTCTGATCTATTCAACAACACATAAGAGCATCTCAGATTCGACAGAAAGGTTATGCCGACAACCGAAGAAAAGACCGAGAGTTTGAAGTGGGTGATAAAGTGTTCTTACGAATATCTCCCCAGAAGACGGTCATGAGATTTGGAAAAAAGGGGACGTTGAGCCCTAGATATATCGGTCCTTTCGAAATACTGGATCGTGTTGGGAAGGTAGCTTACCGATTGGCGCTTCCACCGAATCTCTCTCAAGTTCACGATGTGTTCCATGTATCTCTCCTGAGAAAGTACATACCTGATCATTCACATGTACTCAGCTCAGAAGTTGTACCGATGGAGAAAGATCTTTCTTATGAAGAACAACCGTTAGAGATTCTGGATCGTAGTGAAAATGTCCTACGAAACAAGACCACTCACTTTGTGAATGTTTTATGGAGGAACCACCAATTAGAAGAAGCTACATGGGAGCTTGAGGATATGATGAGGGAGAGGTATCCTCTTCTGTTTGTTACAAAGTGACAAATTTCGAGGGCTAAATTCATTTTAAGGGGGGTAGAATGTAACACCCGAGACATTTATGAGAAATATTTTGTTTTTATGTTATATAAATCGTCAAAGGAATCTTTCACTGCACACAATCACGACCTTCCTCGATAGCGTGTGTAGTACGCAATACCGAGTTCCACTAAACAACGATATATTATTATAATATTATAAACTAGCCGTTATGAGTAGTATTAACTGAATTTTAAATTTTACAACATTATTATTCATCTTACACATTTTCTAGAACATGGTAAGAGAATAAAATAATTTTTTAGGTAAAATAAGTATTTATCAAAAAAATGCAGTTTTGCCGCCTTTTGATGGCGCACCCACATTAAATCTAGTTTTTGACATATTTATAAGCTCAATTTGACAAAATAAATTTTTTCTTTTGAATCAGGATATAAAAATTTACTTTGGATAAATTTTTGATATTTTTCTGATAACTTTCATATTTTGATGAATAGTAAAAATACGCTAATTTTTAATTAAAAACAACTTTTTTAATTGAGATAATTTATATGGTTAAATTATAATATTGAATTGTTTTAAAGTATATATAGAATATATAATTACCATTTAATATAATGTATGTAATTATCATTAATTTCACATTGAATTCATAGGTAAAAACATTTCAATCTTTGGCAATGTTTTAACTTCTAAAACCCATTTTCTTAACAATGGGAATTATTTTAAATTAATTACTGCAACTTATATGTTTTGAATTTTGAAAAATGGATTCCATATTCAGAATAAGTGGGTCCAAATTATGTTAATAGGATACTTTTTATTTTTGGGCATTATGAATAGTAACTACGGTAAATTTTATTTACCATAGTTAAAGGTAAATCGGGTAATTAAGGGTAAATATAAGATTATTAAATTACCCTAACACCTACAAAAATCCTATTGGATGACTTAAAGTCGACCCATATCACCTAAGGGTTGGATTAGATTCATTTAATAGATTTTTGTCCATGAAAATAATTTAATTATTATTAAAACCAAAGAATGTGACAACGTGTCACTTTCTTAAATCTTATAAGTATAATAATTTTAATTTGGTGATAAACATAATGAAACATCGAACATGAATAGTCTCCATAAAGCTAATACAATTATCTACATCATAGGAATTTATTTATAATTTTTAGGGATTAAATAATTATCATTAAATATGACACAATAGTGATGTTGAAATTATTTTATTAATTAAAATATCAAATAAGTGGTTTTAAAATGTAAAAATAATTATTATATGCACTATTTAATGTGCTCCACTAATTTTATAGATACATATGAAATTTTATTAATCTATTAAAGCTTTTATTTCAAACATATCCTATGTATATATTTTATTTAAATTCAAATAAATGAATAGTGTCAAAATTGACACTATTGTTATTTTATAAAAATAACATATTATAAAATTGTTTAAAAATAACAAAAATATTTAAAAATTATAAATTAAAATTTATATGGTCAAAAATGTCATAAAGCATCAAATTATGGAAAATTCACAACACATATGTAATTATTAATAATAATTTAAAATTTAGAATATTATTACCACAAATAAAATTAAATTGATAAATAAGGATAAATCAAGTTGGTAATGTTTAAAATAAATTTCTAACATGTCTAAATTTTATTTGTTGATGCGATTACAACCCTATATCATATAATATTTGGATATGAGTCATTTTGAAAGTTTTTAAGTGGGGTTGGGATTTAATATAAACTAATATTTCTAATATTTCCAAAGGTGCCCCGCTCCTCCCTTATAAAAGGGCACCTCCTCCCTCTCCTCCTCACACCAATTTGAACCTTCATGCTCAGAAAAACCCTGACCATTTCACTTCCCCACTTCCCTAGAATCATCCTAGAGGTTCTGGTCTTCTTCAAAGACCAACCCTAGTGCCTTAAGAGGAGGTCAAGAAGAGGTGCGTCAAATAGAGGTAATATCCATTACCGATCCTTTCCAAATTATTTCTTCTTCAACATATTCTTCTTTAGTTGTTTCATTATGAAGTAATAACATCAGTATCACTCATATAATGATATTTTATTATAAGTATGAAACAACCCTATTTCAACATCTATCCATCCTATGGAAAACGAAATCACTGCGCGTGCGTACGTACGGAATACCGTCTCCACGCCGTGGTGTAATCTATTATCCCCCACCACCTTACTTGGATGGGTATAATGTTGTAAATAATTACTATATATAATTATTGTAAAGTAATATTTATTCTGAAATAGTATACATACACTCCAATACAATTCCACGATCATGGGAACGATATCATCACTCATGCGTACGTACGGAATATTGTCTCCTAGATGTGATGTGATTCGTTCTACATGATCTTCATTGCATAATGATTATATAAATTAATTGAATGAATAAATATGATATATCGTACATTAATACCATTATTTAAATGATGTATCTATAACCTAAAAAGAATAATAAGAATTTTTCGACAAAACACGCATAAGAACAAAAAGTTATAAACACCCGAATAACAAGTAGCAATGAAATATTACTACAAAGAAGCTAAGAATATGACCATATATGATATCATAACAACAATTATGATTCTGGAATAAGTCAATAACATTATTTAAATCATTATACAGGAGGTTCGGACACTCACAAGGCAAATCAGACCTAAGGTAAGGGAAATATCACAATCTCATTTTTATCCGAGATTGTTTATACTTTAGTATTTACTAGGGTGTATTTTATCATCAACATCCATGTTTCCTCAATATGTAATATTATTTCCATCCACCTACAATTGTTTAAATCCAATTTTACCCTTCAGTGGGTTTTTAGTAAAGGATATGAGAGGAATCTTTTGTCGTTTTTCATATGAGGTACTTTTGGACTTTTCCGACAAAAGTACGAAGAATGTTTTTTTTAACTTATACAGAATGAATGGATTTTTGAAACATTATTTCCAAGAAGCTTCCTTTACAAGTTTTCATGTTTTTTTAATCAACTTCTTTTAGTTTAAAATTGTTTGACATGTTGAGAAAGGAAAATTTTTTTGAAGTAGAAAGGATATTTTCCTCAAGAATGGAGATCAAGAGTTTTATCAAAATTATTTTCCATCTAAGATAATATAGGGTTCTATTTATATCCCTATTATTACATGTATTTGATTATGTTGTGATGGAAATATTTTTATGTATTCCTTTATCTTATATGAATGATTTTATGATGTCACAATGATTAAGATTCCCATTTTTATTACATAGGTTATGCTATGATGTATGTTTTATGATTTTGTGGAACACATAAGAATGGTATAATTATGAGATGGGTGGGACCTATATCTCCCTACAATTCATTGGGTAATGATTTTATATATCATGAGATATACATGGCTGGAATGGCAGGTTAAACCGGTTCAGTGAAATAGGACTGAAACGAGGAGTGAACTCGGTTTAGAAATGGACTTTGTCCACTAAGATAGTCTTGGCGATGAGTCTTGACTAACAAGAAATGATTCTATATGATTATGTGTGTATGCCACAATGATTTATGTGTTATGTTAGGATTATTGGGATTACATTTCACTACTATGATTTATCCCATGTTATGAAATTATGATCTCTTTTGCAGGTTAAGATTTCCAAAAGTTATGTTCTTATGTATATGATGTGATTGATATTTCTTTTGTTTACCCTTACTGAGCATTTGAGCTCACCCTTTTGTTTGTTTTATTTCCCTAGGTCAGGAAGAAGGTTATTAAGTAGGATATTCCAAAAAGTGACTCTAGATATGATGAAATGAATGGGAGGCAAAGTAGTTTCTTTATGAACCAATTGTTTATGTTTCCCAGTTTCTAAAGACTCTATACCTATACGGTCCTTTCATGGTTTTGTTATATGTTGTAATAAGTGTGATTCAATTTTGAAGTATTAACAATGTATGTAAAGTATGGGTAGTTATACCACGAAAGAGAATGAAAGATGTTTACTAAGATTTCAGGTAATGTATACCTTAGAAAATGAATTTTCAGTTTCCTTTTTGTCAAGAATGTGGAAATAATCACCTAAGTGAATGTCTTAGAGGATGAACAAGGTGTATTGTCTATGGATAAGAATCTAAAATAGCAAGTGACTACATGAGAAGAATGAAGAGTTCTGTTAACAAAGTGTTTGGAAATTTTGGCTTCCCTAAGTCATCATCAAAGGTTATGTGTTTCATGTGTGTAGATGATGGTCATTATGAAACCCTATGTTCTAAGAAGAATGTCCTAGATGATGATCAGCAAGGTTGTGCGAGTAATTGTCACATTGTTAACGATGATGACACTATGGATGAAATGTAAAAGGTAAGAGGTATTATTGTTAATGGATTAAGGATAAATTAATTGAGGTATTTAATTATTTGTATTCTAGAATTAAGAATTTGTAATTATGTATTGATTGATCAATATATGTTTTTTCTAATGATTTAATGGAATATGTTGAATGGTATTGAGGTAATAGAAATGTTATCTCATGAATGATAACATTTTGACTAAGGGAAGGTATCCCTTAACATGTTTTTTATGATAAGGTAATTTTTTATGGATAAAGATATATGTGATATAAATAATTAAATTAGACAATATTGATTACCTATGAACAAAGTAAGGAAATTTTGCAGTGTGTTTTATGCTATCATTGATGAATCTTATAGTATTTTTGGATATAAAGAGTAAATCCAATATATTCTGAAATGTGGAATCATGCATGTTTTTCAAAAGGATTAATGGTAATTTAAGTTATTACAGTGATTTAATAGAATATATGATGATGGTATTTAGATGTTTGGAATGTGAAAACCAAGAGCTAAATTGTGTTATATAGGGAAATCAATGTTAGTATAATTTGGTGAGTTCTTTCTAATGTTTTATATTTTCATCATTTAGAAGGGTTATATGGTTAACCATTTAGGGAAGTATTATGTATTATCGAAACACATGATAATTTATGCATATTGGATGTCGTGTTATAAAAATGTGTTGATGATGATAACTAATGACAAATGAGATGGAATATCATGGAATTTTTTATCTATTAGTACTTCAGAAATAGATAAGTAACCTTTTTATGTTGAAATAATTGATGTAGATAAAAAATGAAATGGTGATGTTTTTTAATAAATTATGGATCTATATATTTTAATAAAAATTATATAACTTTTGTTCTTGAAACCAAAAATGTTGTTCTATACATACTTTTTCGATGAATCAAAAGGTCCCTTAGTTCATTACACATTTATGGATTTATTGTTTTTAATTTTTTTCTGTATCACTCTCCATCATAACATGATGGTAATGCTATTCTTCCATATTCATGATTTCACTTACCACTTATGTTGTCACATGTGGAATCATATTTACAAGTTACGTTGGGTAACTATTATGGTTCAAAATATCCATTTTAAGGGATGTTTGAGTATCCATTTTTACAATGTGAGTTTCTATGAATGAAAAATTCATGTATTAAACCATTGAAAACCAAGATGAATTCTGTGGGAAAAATTCATTTTAAAGGGGGTAGAATGTAACACCCTAAGATTATGAGAATTAGTTTTGTCGAATTAGGTTATCTTTTAAATAGTTATTATTTTACATGACCATATATATATATATATATTAAAACACTTAGTCAAACATTCCTCTTACATGCAATACCAACTTGTCTTGTGCTACAAGCAACATCAACATAGCGTACGATGCACGCAACAATGAGATTATATGAAACATATATTATTATTATTTTATTTATTTAAATAATATTGTAATAACCTAGGAGTTAAACATAGTAATATGTACTTTTCAGATATTTTTGTTTTATATAAATAAAACATATTGACAATGAATGATAATATATTTGGTAAAGTCCTTTTCTGTTGATTTTTTTTTATTGAATGGATATATTTTAATAATTAAATTAATTTTAAATATTGGAATTTAATTGGATAAAATAAACATAATTTTTTAATTCAGAATTCAAAACATAGCCTTGTGTGAATATTTGGTATTTTTCTGAGAAAGAATGTGTATTTATGAATAGGGAAGAATACTACTTTTTAGTTAATAAATACATTTTTGTCTTATTAATTATTAATTATAAATGATATTATAAAATAAATTATGGTAAAATTATATGATTATTACATCTACTAATACAATGAAATTAATTTTCACTTTGAAACTTAATATAAAATCTTAACAAACTTTTGAACTTTTCCCTACTTTAAAACCACGTTATTTCACCCTCTCTACAGGATTAGCCGAATTCTTAATTTTTCTGATACAATGATTGGAAGTTAAAATATATAATATAAAACATTTTAATAACTCTAAAATTTATTTTCTAATAATATAATGATAATTTTTAATCAAAATGATTAGTAAAAGTGATTAAAATTAATCACAACAATTAAGGCCAAATTAAGCATAAATAGGGACTAAACATATAAATTAAGGGACGAAATTATCTAGAAACTTTTCCAACAACATTTTATGTCCTTATTTCTTCACTAAACCTTACATTATTGAGTTTGGTTTGTTTTTTTGACTTTGTTAACGTAATATCATATTCACAGCTAATTTGTTTTCAAAAAATTCCCTGTGAGTCCTTTTACTTCCCTTTAAAAGGCCACAACCTCTACCCATTCCTTACACCTCTTAAAAAATTTGTTTTTGGTAATGATCTGACCAATAAGACTACCAATAATCCTACCTTAAAAATTTAATCCTCCCTTTTTGAATAGACTTTCACGTGGAATCATTTTGGCACAAAAAAATCGGAGTTTCCGAATTAAGAGGAAATGACTTCTCTCAAACTCATTTACTTTATTTTCCTTCTCCACCCACTCCAATATATTTATTACCTTATTCTGTGACAGAAACAATATCCTCCTTATACTAGGATATTTTTATGACATGTTTCTAACCTACACATACACAGACCTCAATTTAAGGGATGTAAAACCTATTGTGTCTATGTACGGAAAACTACTGCCTCACGAAATGATGATCGTTGAATACACCATTACAACTAATCATGGTGGAAATCATGATAGAATTTTTTATATATATGTAATATATTGTATTTATTATATATTTAATCTTCTTTATTCCTTTTACAACACATGTCTATTTACCTTCTATTTTTTGTTAAGATGATAATTTCTTTTAAGTATGTGTGGACTACAGCCCCTCAAAGTGATGGGGTTCGTTCACACACCGTATGAACTGTATTAAGGATGGTATTAATGAAATATTTGATATATATGATATAGTAATTATACTAGAATAATTATATATCTATAAATATATATATATATACATATGTCATTTATATACATTCTTTTAATGTGACAATAAAAGTGGAAATAACGTTATTGGGTATGTACGGGTTACCATCTCCCTGAATGGTGCATTTCATTTCATAATCCTATATTATATATGTTTCTATAATAAATATATAATTAATATAACTGATATTTATATTAGGTTTTATGTTCTGGAATCATGATATAAGTATTAGGACCAAAGATGTAACAAATTAAGACATGTTCAACAAACAATGTGAATTTTACCTGAAGTGAAACCTTAACCTATGATCATTAAAAAATTGTGATATAACGTTATAATAATACCATATATAGTAATATATATAATAATATTATTCTAGTATTTTTTTTAATAAAATTATATTTATTATACTGGAATCTTGTACGACTACAAAGAGTGTCACGACACAAGGTAAGGCAATTTCATCTCACATTTAATATCGGTGAGATAAAAGACATGTTTTCCAATATCTCTGTTTTTTTGGGGTATCTACCACCCATGATTGTATTATATTGTAATGACCCAAAAATTATCAATGGATTGAGAGTAAAACGAGTCTTTACTAGGCCTTAAGAGACATCCGCAAGATGCCAAAGGCTGCTAATAAATGCTAATGGGTTTCAAAAACAGGTGGGGGAAGATTTACCTTTTAAGAAATAAACTAATAAAATGAAAAACCATAACCAAACATTCACTATATGATGGATTAATGAATGAAAGACAACCCAACATCTTCTTGTATCTCAATACCATATCAATGTATGCAATAACCAGAGAATAACCAAGTATCAATGTACACAGTGGGTAAACGATTCAAGACTCTCAAAAGACCACAAGAATCCATGATTCACATTCTCCAAGCTCCAGAATCACCGAACTACACAAAAATCATGAGGTAGTGCTAAATACTCATGAAACATTACCTTTTCCCCTTTCCCGGAAGATACCATCTGCAAAAGCACCAAAGTGTCAAAGCAGGGGAGAGTATAAAACTCAGCCGGTTTTCCCCAATTACTTCTCTACTCACACTACTAGGATAGAAAAGTTAGCCACATTTATATAAATCAATATATAAAAAAAAACTTAACAAAATATTTTATAACCAAATATAAACAGGTTTCCAAGACCATTTATAACCAAAATCATACAAGTGCATTTAAAAAAAATTCCAACATGTAATTTTTTCCAAAAAATAACTAAACAATCTTTAAAAACAATTATCAATATTTCGTTGAAATATCCAATTCATTTAATACATCCACAAAACCAACCCTTCATGTAATCTTATTCTCCCTAAACTCGCGAGTTGTGAGTCATCCTTTCACTTAGTCAACCCTAGTGAACCAATTGATGAGGAAGATCCCTAACCCTTATCCATCCCGTTAATGATGGGGGAGACCCCTAACACTTATTTGTCCCACGTGCACCCTTTGATGGGGGATATCCCTAACCCTTATCTATCCCAATATTGATTGGGGAGTCCCCTAACCCTTATCTTTCCCACATTACCGTGAACACACACAACCATCATGTCAAAAACAAAGTGTGTTCAACCAATTCAAACCATTTCAATAAAATTGTACATTAATTGAAAACCAAAGAATAAACAAATTACAAAATAGCCATTTAAATACAATATAACATACCCTTTTATTGAAAACATCTAATCCCAACCTTGTGTCTCAATTCTATAATATCCCAATTTTTAAATTTGTATTTTAATATTAAGAACCAAAGCACTCATTCAAACTCCCAAATTTTCTAGATTTCACAACCATCACTCAATAAAGTTTCCAACATGTGTTCAAAAACCAAATCACAATAAATTCAACACCACACATTTAATTTGAATGTATTATAATTAGTTTTACTAAGGGGATTCAATAAAGAAGCCTCCTACATTGACGGTTTTGGTGAAAACCACAACGAACGAAGAGCCCACAAGAAAAATGGGTTTATTTTTCACTAACCCACCTTAGATCTCTTATCCTAGAAAGGGAAAGAAAAAATCTCATCATATTAGGAATATTCACAATTAGATCTACCCATAACGGATGTATATCTATGAAACCGACAGAATAGGTGAAGTAGATCTAAGAAAACAATCAAAATGATGGCGAATGATAACATACCTCAAGAATCTTGCATTGATTCACCAAGGAAAGCCTTCAAATCCCCTTAAAAACAATTGGGAGAGGTTATCACACCATCAAGGGAGAGTGATCCTGAGTTATGGCTGCATATAAAGATAAAAGATCCATTTAGAGGAAAAAATTTGTGAGATCCAATTTTTTAGGATCTCACAAAAGTGTCTGCACTATTATTTCGCACAGTTTGAAAAATTGTTCATTAACCATGATTTAGCCACTACCTCGGAAGACCCTCGCATGGCCTCCTCACATGGTCTCCCAAACCATTCTCTAACCATACAAGAGTCACTGCCACAAAAGTGCCAACTGCCCATGGATTGGCCGCATGGTTAGACAAACCGTCTGCCACTCGTGCGACTTCCCCTTTACCTCAAAACATTATTCCAAGTTATCCCGAATCTCCCATTCATCAACCTTAAGTTTATAACCATGAAATGAATTAATTAAGTGTTACATAACATAAATAGGGGGTACTAAATTTTCCCCACCATTGGTTTTTCCATACTCGGAAAGAAGAAAAACTTCAATGAGAAAATAAAGAGTTTGAACACTTCTCTTTCATTTCTTTCTCACATTCCAAAGTCTCTTTCTGAATCTGATAATGCTACCATAAATCCTACAGTAGACAGATTCTTTTCCCAAAATAGTCTTTTTCTTGACTATCCAAAATCTGCACTAGGATAGGTATAAGTGATTCATCTAGTTCTAGCTTGATGTGATCCCATATGATCACGTTGTCGGGACCAGGGTGATACATGTACAACTAGGATACATGAAACACATTATCCATCGAACTAGACTGTGGTGGTAACTCCAATGGATATGCCACCTCTCCAACCCGTTCTAGTATCTCCTACTTCCCAGAATGATGATCTCCTAGACTTGGAGAGATCCTTAACAAGACATGATCAACCACAATGAATGAAAACGGTCTTCAACGGTGATCTGTATAATATTACTGATGACTCTGAGCCATATTTATCCTCTTTATAATAAACAGGATATTCCTTATGGTTTCTTGGACAAGGATTGGCCCGACTAGTGAAGATTCACCTCTTTCCACCCAACATAGTGGAGGACAACATGGAAACCCATACAATTCTTTAAACAGAGCCATGTGTATCGAGGCTTGATAGATGTTACTGTATGAGAACTCCACTAAGGGTATATGCTCCTCCCATGAGCCACCCAAATCCATTACACAAGCCCAAAACATGTTTTCCAATGTTTTTATTGTCCACTCGTATTGCCTATACATCTGAGGATGATACACCCTGCTCATAGTCAACTGATTCCCAAGGGATTGATGTAATGATTTCTAGAAACAAGATGTGAACCTCAGATCTCTATTGGACACTATTGACACTGGTAAACCATGCCTCTTTACCACTTATCAGATATAGATTTTTGAAAGATCCTTAACTGTATGAGTTTCACGAATAGGGAGGAAATGGGACAACTTGGTTAGGCAATCTACTATTACCCAAATGGAATCGTGTTTCCAGACCATTCATGGAAGACCTATAAAAAAATCCATTGATTTTTGATCCCACTTCCATGCTGCGATGGGAAAAGATTTTAGCATACCAGCTGGTCTCTGATGCTCTGATTTCACCTGCTGACAAGTTAAGCACCGCAAGAATAACTCAGCCACCTTCATTTTTAGGCCACTCCACAAAAACTATGCTTTCAATGCCTTATATATATTCTATGTATATTGATGTAAATCCCATCTCGAAGGGTGGTAAGCATGAAGGAGTTGTTCTTGAAAAACAATAGGTACAACCATCCGATATATGAAACACAAAACTGAACCCCCATCATGTTTCCAGTCCTCAATGGTCTCCCCGCTATTGAGTTTTGAACATACAGCCAGAAATTATGCATTAGAGTTTTGCTCTCTTTGATCATTTTTACTAAATCAGGAACAAGTGTAGCTAAAAGGAAAACTAAAACATCTCCTTGGTCTTTACATTCAACATGAATGTCGGCTAAAAATAACATCAGCGGACCTTCATTTGAAGCTTCTTCCACCAACTAAGCATATTACATTCTACTCAACGCATCCACCAATGAATTTCCATTCCCTGGTGTGTACATCAAGTCAAATTCAAACATTTGGAGATACACCATCCATCTCATTTTCCTCAAATTCAAATCTTACTATGAGAAAATGTGGTTCAAACTTTTTTGATTCGTAAACATAGTAAATTTATCACCAAATAGATAATGTATCCATGTTTTGAAATCATGGAAGACTGCAGATAACTCTAAATAATGTGTTGGATAATTCTTCGCACGCACCCTCAACAACCTTGAACCATAAGCAACCACATGGTCTCCTTGCGTGAGAACACATCCCAAACCTGATCCTGAAGCATCAAAATACAGCACATACCCCTTTCTTGATTCTGGAATGATCATGATAGGTGTCGATGTAATATGAACATTCAGTTCCTAGAATGACTTATGACATTCCTCCGTCCATTGGAATGGAGAATTCTTCTTTGTTAGAGCTTTCATTGGTGAAGATAGTGGTGAGAAATCATGCACAAAGTATATGTACTAACCAAGTTGACCAAGAAAACATCATATCTCGAACACATTCTTTGGTGGTCACCACAGGACAAGGGATTCTATCTTTTCAGGATCAACACAAATGCCTTTCTCAGAAATTATATGGCCAAGGATATGTAATTTCAATATAGCCAAATTAGACTTTGATAATTTGGAAAACAAACAATGATCTCTCATGATTTGTAACACTATTTCCAGGTGCACCTCATGATCATCCCTTGTCTTTTAATAGACCAAAATTGAATCCACACACACCACACCAAATGAATCCAGATATTGTTGAAATATTTGATTCATCAAATCCATGAAGACTTCCGGTGCATTCTTTAGATCGAAAGGCATGACTACATATTCATAATGGACATATCTACTTTTGAAAGCTATATTTGGAATATACTCTTTTGGAACACTCAATTGGTGATATAAAGATCACAATTTAATCTTGGAGAACCAATAAGTTCCTCATAACTGATCGAACAGATCATCAATGCATGGAAGTGGATATCTATTCTTCATCATAACGTGGTTAATCTTACGATAATCAACACACAACCGAAGATTTCAATCTGATTTCATCACGAACAAAATGGTTCTGCCAATGGAGATGTACATGTTCAAATGAAAACCTTTCTTTCTTGATCCTCTAAATTCACATTCAATTCCCGTAACTCTGTTGGTTCCATCCTATAAGATGGAATGGAAATACGATTGGTGCCCAATAAAAGATCAATCATAAACTCCGGTTCCCATAAAGATGGTAACACTGAGATGTTCTTAGGAAATACATATGGAAATTGATCCACAACACCTGGAAAACTATTTTCCTTGATCAGTTTCATTGATTCCAAACTCAAAGCATCCAATTGGTAAGAGATCATTCCCACCATTGGTGTGAACAAGATCATTGCACCCTTCTTTACAATCAGATTTCCTCTAAAGAGACGCTTGATGTCGTCCTCAGTCATTAAACTAATTATTCTCCAATAATATTTGATTTGATCCTTGAACATTGTTAGCCAATCCTTACCCAATATTACATCACAAACATCCATATCCAATATCATGAATTCCCATTTTAGCTCAGCTCCATAAAATGTTATAGCACATGCTCTACACACAATGGCTTGACATTCACTTTCTCAAATAGAAGTTTGCAGTTTCAAAACAGAAGGCATAATTTCCTATTTTATATATAGAAAGTCAAAAACACCAGAAGAAATGAATTCATGTTATGCACCAGTATCAAACAAAATTTTCACAAAGGTAGAATTCAGAAGAATCATACCTCTCACTGAAGATGGTCCAACCTGATCATCGACAATCATTTCCACAACTCCATACAATTGCTTCTTCACTATACTGTTCTCCATTTTTCCTTGTTGAGGTTTCCCTGGTTGATGAGTCATGGTATTTCTAGAATCACCATGGCTAGCTTTTCTCTGCTGACAAGACTATTTCTGGTGTCCTCGTCCAGTTGAAGCACACACTGCTTGCGATAGCTAAGAAGTGTCTTGAGCACCAGACCTCGGAGCACTGCGACAATAGTGCTAAAGGTGTCCCATATTTTTATAATTTTGACATGATTTGGGATGTATCGTACAATATCACTTTATGTGGTCAATCTAACCACATTGAAGAAAACTTACTTTGCTCTGGGGTCGTGTAGGATGGTTTACTTATCGAGCTTTAGGGTTCTGATTTCCACTTGCACCTTGGAAATAAGTGTCCCTTTTTCTCTTATTCCCAGAAGTTGAGTTCCCACCGTTTCCTGTGGTGTCACCATTCCTCCTCCTATCGATCTCGAAATATCATGTTTATAAACAGTTGCTCTGTTCACCATATTTGTCTAATTTGTAATACAGAGCACTACAATCTTAGATTGAATCTCTTTCCTTATCCCGATTCAAAGATGTGTGCCTTTGAAGACGCACTTTCAGCATCCTCTGGTGAAAAAAAACTAAATCCATGAACTTAGCTGCATAATCTATGATAGAGAGGCTCTCCTATTTCAGGCTGAAGTATTCCATCATTTTCTGGATTTTGAACGTGTGAGGATAGAATATTTTTTTGAACAATTATTCAAAATCCTACCATGTAAGGCCTTCATCCAATTTATAATAAATCGCTAAATATCACCACTAACATGAAATATCCTCAAACATATACATTGACAACATGACCTTGAGCTCTGATGGTGTGCTGATGAAATAGATGATACGATTCATCCTACTTAGTCACACCTCCACCTTCTCGGGTTCACAATCACCCCGAATGTTCGGTGGATTCTGGTTCTTGAACTAGATGTTATGATCCACATTCATTGGATCATTCCTTTTGTTCCCTATATCCACAATATGAAAATCATGGACAATACTCTGAACCAACTCTTTCTCCACCTGGGTTTCAGGTTCAAAAACATTCTCCATAGCTTCTTCGGGTTGGTTTCGATGACCCCTACTAGGTGCCATTTTCTATAAGAACAAAAAGCTATGTCAATCTTACACTCTAGTAGTTGATGGCATAGCATTTCAAATTCTATCAAATCAACTATCCCAACATTGTTTTCCAAAACATCCTATTTCCCATGTTCAAATATTTTTGAAACCACTTCACATGATTTTGAAAATTAAACCATTTTCAAAATACAATTATCATTTTCTTTTTCAAAATTTTTTATTTGATAACCAATTCCTTAATTTTTAAAAATGAACACTTTTTTCACTACATGAATCATTTCTCGAAATGATGTATAAAATCCTACTAGGAACTCATTAATCTATAATGCATGTCGTCCTCGTCTCATTGAAAAAACCCAAGAAAATGAGATTTCCAAATCCAAGATGTGTCTCTAAACACTTTTTTACCCAACGCCCTGGTATCTTGAAGTTCAGCATAATAGGGTTAGCTACATCCTTTAATGAAATATATTTCAAGTTCCGAAAAGCCTACTCCTTTATATGATTCCCACCCACAGAATACATAAGAAGGGATTTCATCTCCAAAACAAGGAACATTGATGACTACTTTTTAGGCAAGGACAGAACAAGTTGATACCATTTGAAATGAAATTCCATTCGCATTGGCTTGAGAGTACAATGAGTCATTACTAGGCCTTAAGCGACATCCCCAAGATGCCAAAGGGTGGAAATAAATGTTGAAGGGTTTCAAGTACACATGGGGGATGATTTACCGTTTAAGAAATATACCACTAATCCTCCATACCATAACCAAAAATTCACTATATGATGCATGAAGGACTGAATGAATACCCTACATCTTCATGTATCTCAAAACCATATCAAAGTATGCAACAACAGAAGAATTACCAAGTATCAATGTAAACAATGGATAATCAATAGTAAACTCTCAAAATACCACAACACTCTTTGCTTCATAAGCTCCATGATCCAGAATCAACGAACATCCCAAATTTAACAAGGTAATGCAAAATACGTGTGAAACATTACCTTTTCCCCTATCCCAGAAGATAGCATCTAAAAAAGCACCAACGTTCCAAAGCAGGGGTGTGTATAAAACATATTAGGTTTTCCTCAATGACTTCCCTACTCACGATACTAGGAAAAAAAATTTAGTCACCTTTATATAAATTTTTTATATAAAACTATTTACCAAATCAGATTATAACCAAATATAAACAAGATTCAAAAACCATTAATAACCAAAAGAATACCAGTGCAATTGAATCCAATTTCTCTAAAAAGTTATTTTTCCAGAAAAATAACTAAACAAGATTTAAAACCATTTCTCAATAATCATTTGACATACCCAATTGATTCCATAAAACCACACAACTAAACCTTCATGTAACCTGGATCTCCCTAATCTCACGAGAGGTGAGTCATCCTTTCACTAAGTCATCCCTAGTGAACCAATTAACGTGGGAGAACCCTAACCCTTATCCATTATATTAATGATAGGGGATACCCCTATCCCTTTTCCATCCCACATTCACCCTTTGAAGGGGGTGATCACTAACCCTTATCCATACTATTAATGATGGGGGTGACCCCTAACCCTTATCTATCTCACATGCCCGTGAACACCCACAACCATCATGTCAAAAACCAAGTGTGTTCAAACAATTCAAACCATTTCATTAAAACTGTACTTTTATTGAAAACCAAAGAGTAATCAAATTTCAAAACTGCCATTTCACTTCAATAAAACAATACCTTTTATTGAAAACATCTAATCCAAAACCATGTGTCACAATACTAGAAAATCCCCATTTTAAAATCTCTATTTTAAAATTAATAACCATAACACTCATTCAAAATACCCAATTTTCTAGATTTCACAACCATCACTCAAGAAGGGTTACAAAAAGTGTTAAACAACCCAATAACAATCAATTCAACCCCACACATACAATTTTAAAGAATTCCGATCAGTTATACTATGTGGAGTCAAGAAAGAAGCCTCCAAAATTGATGGTTTGTACGAAAACCCCAAAAAATGAAGAGCGCACAAGGAAACCAGGTTGATTCTTCCAGAACTTGCCTTAAATCTCTTCTCCTAGTAGGGCCAAGACCAAATATCCTCATATTTGGAATCCACACACTTAGATCTACCCATAATGAGCGTAGATATAAGAAACCAAGATAATATGAGGAGTCGATCTATGAAACGATCAAAACGATGATGAAATATCACATACCTCAAGAATTAGGCTTTGATTCACTAAGGAATGCCTTCAGATTGCCTCCAAAAATACTGGGAGAGGTTTTCCTGCCTTCAATGGAGAGTGTTCTCCAGTTATCGCCACAAAACAGGAAAAATGATCCATTAAGAGGCAAAAAAATGCTTGAGATCCACTTTTTTGGGATCTCACTTAAGTTCCCAAACGGTTAGTCCGCATGGTTTGAAAAACTGTGTGCTAACCCTGAATTAGCCACTACCTCAACAGACCCTCTCATGGACTCCTCACACGGTCTCCCAAACTCTGCTCTAACCGTGCGGGAGCCACTACCTCAAAAGTTGCAACTACGCACGGTTTGGTTGCACGGTTAGACAAATCATGTGCCACCCGTGCAACATCCCCTTTGCCTCAAAAAATCATTCCAAGTTCTCCTGACTCACCTATTCATCACCCCTAACTTTAAAACCCGGAAAAGCATTAATTAATGGTTTCATAACAAAAATTGGGTGTACTACATTCCCCCCACCATTAGTCTTTCTATCCTCAGAAAGTAGAAAACCTTCACCCATCATAAAGTGTTTCAGACACTGCTCTTCCATTTCCTTCTCATGGTCCCAAGTCTCATCCTGAATCCGACCATGCTACCATAAAACCCGTACCAGAATGATGCTTTTTCCTAGAAAGACATTCTATTGCATATCCACAATATGCACAGGGATATGTACCAGAGATTCATCTGGTTCTAGCTCAATGTGATCTCATCTGATCACATGGTCAGGATCATGGTGATACTTTTTCCACTAGGATACATGGAACACCTTAGGCACCAAACTAAACCATGGTGGTAATTCCAACTGATATACCACCTCTCCAACCCAATCTAGTATATCAAAAGGGCTAATGTATCAAGGAGGTAACTTTCCCTGCTTCACAAAACAACGATGTCGAAGCCTTGGAGAGATCATCAAGAGTACATGATCACCCCCAATGAAAGACAACGGTCTTCGACAGTGATATGCATACGATTTATGACTACTCTGAGTCGTCTCCATCCTTTTTCTAATCAACTGGTTCTTCTCTGTAGTTTCTTGGACAAGGCTTGGCCCAACTAGCGATGTATCACCCATTTCCAACCAAACAAAGTGGAGAATGAAAATGACGCCCATAAAATGATTCAAATTGAGCCATGCGTATTGAGTCTTTATAGTTGTTATAGTATAACAACTCCACTAAAGGTATATGCTCCCCCATGTGCCACTAAAATCCATTTCAAAATCTTTCAACATGTCTTCCAACATTTTTATCGTCCGCTCAGATTTCCAATCCATTCGAGGATGATGCACCATGATCATAGTCAACTGAGTCCCAAGGGCTTGCTGTAAAGATTTCTAGAAATGTGATGTGAACCTCCGATCTCTTTCTACGACTATTGGAACAGGTACACCATGCATATTTACCACTTCATGGATATGGATTTTTGAAATATCCTCCACCATATCTGTTTCACAAATATGGATGAAATGGTCTGACATGGTTAGACGATCCACTATTACCCAAATGACATCTTGTTTCCAGACCGTTCTTGGAAGACTTGTAACAAAATCCATTTCTACTTGATCCCATTTCCACACTTGGATGTGCAATGATTGTAACATACCAGCTAGTCTCTAATTATCTACTTTAACCTACTGACAAGTTATGCACCATGAGATGAACTCAGTGACATTCCTTTTCATGCCACTCCACCAAAACCGCACCTTCAAAGCCTTATACATCATCTATGTACTTGGATGTACAACCCATCTCGAATAGTGGTATGTATGAAGGATTTGTTCCTAACAAACCATAAATACTGCCATCTGATCTAAAAAAAACAAAACTGAACCCCCATCAAGTTTCCAACCCTAGATGGTCTCCCCACCATTGAGTTTTGAACATAAAACCAGACATTCTGCATCAAATGCTTGTTCCTCTTTGATCATTTTTACTAAATCTAGAACAAGATAAGATGAAAAGAAAACCGCAACATCACCTTGGTCTTCACATTCCACATGCTTGTCGCTTAAACCGACATCAACTACCATTCATCTGAATCTTCTTTGGCCAACCGAGAATATGAATTTATACTCAATGCAACCGCCATCAAATTTTCATTCCCTGGTGTGTACATCAAGTCAAATTCATAAATTTGGAGATACTTTATCCATCTCCTTTGCCTCTGATTCAAATATCACTGTAAGAAAATGTGTTTCAAGATTATGTGATCCATTAACACAGTAAATTTCTCACCAAAGAGATAATTTCTCCATGTTTTGAATGCAAGGATGAAAAAAGATAACTCCATATCATGTGATGGGTAATTATTCTCATGCACCATCAACTTCCTAGAACCATAATCAACCACATTGTCTCCTTTCATGAAAACACAACCCAACCCTGATCCCAAATCATCACAATACACCACATACCCCTCTCTTGATTCGTGAAAGATCAAGATAGGGGCTGGTGTAAGCCAAAAATTCAATTCCAGGAAAGACTTCTAACATTCATCCATCAATTGGAATAGATCTTTCTTATTTTTTAGAGCTGTTATTGGTGAATCTAGTCGTGATAAATCACACACAAAGTGTTGGTAGTAACCAGGTAGACCTGGAAAACTTCATATCTTGAACACATTCTTCAGTGGTCGCCAAAATATAATGGCTTCTATCATTTTAGGATCAACATAAGTGCCTTTCTAAAAAATGACATGGCCAAAGAAAATGAACCCCCTATATCCCAAAATCACACCTTGAGAATTTGGAATACAAACGATGATCTCTCATGATTTGTAACACTATTTCTAGGTGTACCTCATGATCATGCCTTGTCTTTGAATAGACCAAAATTTTGTCCATAAACACCTCAAAAAAAGAATCCATATATTGTATAAATATTCGATTCATCAATTCCATGAATAATTCTTGTGAATTTGATAGACTAAAAAGAATGACTGCATATTCATAGTGTCCATATCTACTTATAAAAGCTATCTTTGAAATATCCTCTTTCCGAACTCCCAATTGGTGATATCCTTATCAAAATTCAATCTTGGAGAACCATTGAGCTCCCCTTAATTGATCGAACAGATCATCAATGCATGGAAGTGGATATATATTCTTTATAATAACTTGGATAAGCTTACAATAATCAACACATGGCCAAAGAGTTCCATCTTCCTTCTTCAACAAAAAAATCGGTGCTACCCATTGAGACGTACTTGGGCGAATGAAACCCCTGCTTTTAGGCTCCTCTAACTGCACATTCAATTCTCATAAAATTGTTGGTTCCATCCTATAAGATGGAAGGAAAACAAGTCTAGTCCTCAGAATGAGATCAATCGTGAACTACACTTCCCATAGAGGTGGTAACCCTGAGATGTTCTCGGGAAAGACATCTTGAGATTTATTCACAACAGCTGGAAAACTTATTTTCTCGATCTCTTCCATTGATGCCAAAGTTAAAGCTGTCAATTGGTAAGATATCATTCCCACCATTGGTGCCAACAAACTCTTTGCACCCTTCTTTACAATCCTCTCTCCTCTAAAGAGATACTCGATGTCATCCTCAGTAATGAAACTAACAGTTCTTCTATAAAAGTCGATTTGATCCTTGAACGTTGTCAGTCAATCCATACCCAATGTTACATCATATACATCCATATCCAACATCTAGAAGTACCATTTTAGCTCAACTCCATCAAAGGTTATAGAACATTCTATACACACAATGTCTTGACATTATCTTTAACCAAGAAGAGTTTGATGTTACACAACAGAAGGTATCATTTCCAGTTTTAAACATAGAAATTCAAAATCACAAAAAGCAATGAAGGAATCTGATTCACCAGTATCAAAAAACACTTGGAAAAAGGTTAAATTCAAAATAATCTTACCATTCACTATAGATGGTCTAGCCTGATCATCAAAAATCATATGCTCATCTCCATACAATTTCTTCTTCACTATGTTGTTCACCTTGTTTCCTTGCTGAAATGGCCCCGGTTGAGGAGTCATGGTATTTCTAGAATCACCATGGATAGCTCTGCACTCCTGACGAGACTGATTCTGCTATCCTCATCCTGTAGAAGCATACAATTCTTTTGACATCTGAGTAGTGTCTCAAGAACCTAACCTTGGAGTACTGCAACAATAACACTGAAGATGTCCCATCTTGTTACAATTATGACATGATATGGGTTGTTCTGTACAATCTTGCTTAATGTGGTCAAGTGAACCAAATTGAAAACAACCTTCTTTACTCTGGGGTCATGGAGGAAGGTTTACTGATCCAGTCGTCTGGTTTTGATTTCCACTAGCACCTTGGTAATAGGTTTCCCTTTCCCTCTTGTTCCTAGTAGTTGAGTTCCCAGCATTTCCTGTCAGTATAATCATTCCTTCTCCTATCAATCCCGAGATATCACATTTAGCAAAAGTCGCTCTGTTCACCATCTCTATATAATCCTTAATACATAGAACCACAATCTTTGATCGAATATCCTACCTTTTCACCTATTCAAACATGCGTTCCTTCAAAGATGCACTTTCTGAAACCTCTAGTGAAAAATGGACAAAATTCATAAACATATCCGCAAACTCTGTGATATAGAGGCTCTCTTGTTTCTAGCTAAAGAAGTCCATAGTTTTTTCGATTTTGAACATGTGAGGATAAAATTGTTTGTTGAACAATTCTTGAAAATCCTATAATGTAAATCCCTCATCAAATTTAGCATGCATCACTAAATCTGACCACTAACTTGCAAAATCATTGAGCATATACATCGCCAATATGACCTTGAGATATGATGGTGTGACGATTAAATTGAAGATACAATTCATCCTATATAGCCCCACCTTCACCTTTTAGGTTCACCCGTGGTTCAGGTGCGACCAAATTCTCCGCAGCTTCTTCAGGTTGGTTTCGACAAGTCCTACCAAGTGCCATTTTCTAAACCAACAATAAACTCCTTCAATCTCACTCTCTAGAAACTGATGGTTTTTCATTTCAAATTCTATAACATAAACTATCACAACATTGATTTCCAAAACATCCTTTTTATCATGTTTTACTATATTTTAAACCACTTGAAATGCTTTTGAAAATTAAACCATTTTCAAATTACGATAATCATTCGTTTTTCAAAATCATTCATTTGAAAACCAATTCCATTCTTTTAAAAAATGAACACTTTTTTTCACAACATGAATCATTTATATCAATGATGTATGCACTCTTAGTGGGAAGTAATTCCTATATAATGAATTTCATGCTCATCTATTTAGAACAAACCCATGACAATGAGATTTGAAAATCCAAGAAGGGTCTCCAAACACATATTAACCCAACTACTTGGTAAAATGGAGTTAAGACAAAAAGGGTTAGATACATCCTTTTATGCTATACATTTCATGTTCCAATTAGCCTAATCCTTTCTGTGATTCCCACCTAAGGAATATACAATAAATGATTTCATCACAAAAACTAGGAACATCGATTACTACTTGTTAGGTAAGGACCGAACAAGCTGATACCATTTGTAATGAAACTCCAATTCTCATTGGCTTGAGAGTAAAATGAATCATTACTAGGGCTTAAATGACATCCCCTAGATGCCAAAGGGTTTCAAATATAAGTGGGGGATGATTTAACCTTTATGAAATAAACTAATAAACCCATAAAACATAACCAGAACTTCACTATATGATGCACTAAAAAGTGAAAGTCAATACAACTTCTTCGTGTATATCAAAACCATATCAAAGTATGAAACAACAGAAGAATAATGATGTATCAAAGTACACTGCGGATAAACGATACAAGAATCTCAAAAGACTACAAGACTCCATGCTTCAAAAGATCCAATATCCAAAATCACCTAACATCTCAAACGTCACGAGGTAGGGCTAAATACGTGTGAGACATTACCTTTTCCCCTATCTAGGAAGATTGCATTTGAAAAATCACTTATGTTCCAAAACAGGGGTGAGTATAAAACTTAGTTGGTTTTCCCCCAATGAGTTCTCTACTCACACCAATTGGATAGAAATGTTAGTCACATTTATATAATATAGTTTATATAATTTTTTTTACCAAAATAGTTTATAACCAAATATAAAAATGTTTCTGAAATAATTTATATCCAAAATCATACATGTAAAATTGAAACCAATTTTTCCAAGAAGATATTTTTCTAGAAAAATAACTCAACAAGCTTACAAACCATTTCTCAGTATTCCATTGACATACCAAATTAATTCCATACATCCACACAACAAACCCTACATGTAACCTGGATCTCCATAAACTCACGAGTGGTGAGTCATCCTTTCACAAAGTCATCCCTAGTGAACCAATTGACGGGTTAGGGCCCTAACCCTTATGCATCCTATTAATGATGGGGGAGACCCCTAACCCATATCATTCCCACGTGAACCCTTTGATTGGGGAGATACCTAACCCTTATCTATCTAGTTAATATTGGGGGAGACCCCTAACCATTCATTATCCCACATGCTCATGAACACACACAGCAATCATGTCAAAAACTATATGTGTTCCACAAATTCAAACCATTTGAAAATAACAATAATATTAATAAAATTAAAAGAATAAACCAAATTCAAAACAGCCATTTCACTTCAATAAAACATTCCATTTTGTTGAAAACTTCAATTCCAAACCATGTGTCACCATTCCAGAAAATCCCAATTTTAAAATCTCTATTTTAATATTAAGAACCAAAGCACTCATTCAAAATACCAAATTTTCCAGATTTCACAGCAATCAGTCAAGAAGGATTCCAACAAGTGTTTCAAAACCAAATCAAAAAAAATTTAACACCACAGATTCTATTTGAAAGCATGCCAATTAGTTTTACTAAGTGGAGTTGATAAAGAACCCTCCTACCTGAAGGATTTGACGAAAACCACAATGAATGAACTTTGCACAATCAAACCGTGATGATTCTTCAAGAACCCACCTTAGATATCTTCTCCTAGAAAGTCCAAGACTAAATTTCATCATATTCAGAATCCACATACTTAGATCTACCCATAACGGTTGTAGATCTATGAAACCGAGAGAATATGAGGGATATATCTAAGAAACCGATCAAAATGATGATGAACGGTCACCAACCTCAAGAATCCGCCTTTTATTCGCCAAGTAATGCCATCGGATCACCTCAAAAACACTTGGGAGAGGTTATCATACATTCAATGGAGAGTGATATCGAGTTATGGATGCTTAGGGGGAAAAAGAAGCCATTTAAAGTAAAAAACATGCGAGATACACTTTTTTTAGGATCTCACTTAAGTGCCTGCATGGTTTGACAAACTGTGCGATAATTGTGAGTTAACCACTGCCTCGACAGACCCTCACATGACCTCCTCACATGGTCTCCAGAACCATGCTCCAACTGTGCGAGATACACTACCTCAATAGTGCCAACAACACATGGTTTGGCTGCATGGTTAGACAAACCATGTGCCACCTGTGCGACTTTCTCATTGCCTCAAAACATCATTCCATGTTCTCCCAACTCTCCCATTCATCAACCATAACTTTATAACCATCAAAATAATTATGTGAGGGTTACATACTAGAAACTGGGGGTACTATATAAATGTTTTACTTATATTTATTAGAATTAACATTACATTTTTATGATCCTTATTTCATGAGGATTATGTTTCAAATGTTTCTAAATCGTTAAAAATGTTTGTCCTCAATTTTCCTTCTTTGAAACATATGTTTAGTTATGAACCTAATAATTTTTTGAGGTGTACATAATTAAAATATTAATGAAATATAATTAATTAAAATATTTCCATGATATTATATGATTCATGTAATTTAAATTCCATAAATGCAGAGCATGATCCCAAGATACCAAGTTATAAGAGTTTATTTAGACACTTCCATTTATTTTTTGAGAATGTTTATGTTGATGTTTATGTTTCCTTTGATGAAATATAATGATCCATCTCTCAATGAAATTCTTGAGTTTACTTACCCTATATTATTTCATGATATACTCATTTATTGGTACCATTATTTACACTTTGGAATGTAAGATAGTTAAGAAAGTGTTTTTAGGAATCCCAGACATTACCATCTCTTCAGTCGATAATCTATGTTTTCTAAGAAGGGTTTCCAATTGTATTACACAAATCTCCTAAAAGATCAAAAATAATTGGGTACCCTTTTTTACCAATCTCTTAAAGGGGATATTCTAGTATTTTTCGAAATATGGAACTTTTTTACCCTATTTACAAAACAAAAGGAATGTTATTTTGACATTGTAAACATGTACGGATTTACCCACCCTCAATTCATCGAAGCTCCATTTTTGATTATTAGATAGGTTAATCCTTAAAGAAATATTTTTAAAAGAAATTTCCAGGGAAACATTTTTTCATAACGAATTCATACATTATTTATATGTTTTAATGTAAAATTGTTTTGAAAATGTTTTTCATATATTAATTACATTTTTTAAAAGTTCATTTAAATAAATGGTTTTCATAAAATTGTATAGATTTCTTTATAAGTTTGAAATTTAATTTCAATGAAATAGGTTTCAAAACAATTTGATGACTTCTTTAATACTTTTCATGCTTTTTCAATGAAAAAGGTTTTTAAAAATTTTTCATTCTTATTTTAAATGTTATCAATGAAAATGGTTACCAAAATGATTTCATGTCTTATTTATAATATTTTAAGGAATTTTCTATGAAAATGATTTTAAAATTGTCTAATGTATTAAGAATCCTTTTTTCAAACAAGAAAGGATACTTTCTTCTAGAATTGTTTTTAGAGAACGTTTTAAAATTATTTTTCTATTAAAGATGAAATATGTTGATGTTACTCATACCTTCATAGAAATGATCTAAAGGATAAATTCATATCTATTTTATGAATGAGTTATTCTTAATATAATAGTATTTATGAAACCCATTTCTTATTCATGGATAATATGTTTATGAAACATATTTCTCTTTCTTGGGATATATGCTTTTGAAACCCACTTCATCTCACAAGTTATTTTTATGATGAAATAATTATGAAACCTATATCTTTACACATGTTATGATACGGTTAGATGTTTATGTTAACCATTTTATTTCATGGGATATGATATGTGATATGCTTATTTATGACCATGTGCCTTATGTAGGATGATTTTATTATGTGATGGGTGGGACCCATATCTTCCTCCAATGCATTGGGTAAATATTTATATCCAATCAGATAATAATGGGAATAATGTTAATGGGATCGATCTAATATTGGAAGACATGGATAACTAATCCCTTACAAATAAATGCCTTCTGTTGGGGATGGTGATTTGTCCCTCAATGTAAATGTAGTCACCATGATGATGGAATATGGGGAAACTCGGTCCATTAAGGGAAGATGGGGAGACCCTATCCCATACAAGGAACAAACTACTACTAGGGATGGTGGTGTGTCTTGCATAATTTGTATAGTTACCCCGAGGTTCCTTAATAAGTTTTAGCAGTGCGTCTTGACTAAAACAGAATTATATCCCATGTTTTTGTATTCCACAATTTGATGTAATGTTCCTATGTTATGATTTCATGTCTTATGATATTTATTTCATTATGATCCATATCTTATTTATATGTAATGTTTTTATAGCCTATTTTCTTTATTTCAATATGATTCATGACTTCTGAATAACCATGATTCATTCCATGATTCATGTTTATTAACTTTGACATGTAGGGTATGATCTTATAATGTTTTGACCATGTTCACATTCCCTTTACCCTCATGAATATGATTACATATCTCCCTTGTATGATGTTACTAAGAATTTGAGATCACCCCTTTATTATATTTTTTCCCCTAGTTATGATGAAAGGCTTTAGGTAAAACTACTAAAGGTGTAGATCCTTTTTTGAGAAGATGGAGATCTTTCACTGGGATAGAAGACATTTTTTTTATTATCCTGAAGATAGAAAACTATTATTGTCCTCTACCATGTATTTTTTTAATTTACTGAATATTCATCTAAAATGATGTAATATCCATGTATGTCAAGCTTGGGTGGCTACAGTAAATGATATTTAAACACTATAATATATGATAGATTATTTTATTCTGAATCTTAAATCCTATCTGTGTAAACTCTAATATTGTATTAACCATGTCTCATGAGTGATCAACTCACTATTGCCCATTTGTCAATTAAATTCCCTAGGGACCATACATTTTACATAAAATATATTAATAGGAATAAATATATTTCAAATTATAAAAATGTAATGGTTTTAATGCTTGATAACTAAAATTATTGGACAAACCATTTCAGGACCAAAAAAAATTGATTAATATTAATTATCATTCTTTATGATTTGGGAAAATATATATCCTAACCATGAAATCAATAAATTAAACTAAAATGACTAAATTTTCACTCTAAATTTATAATTATATTTTAGAAAAAATAAATGAAAATGTACATATTTAATATTAACATCATGGGTTTCACATATTAAATCTAAATTTTGTAAATAAATTTAGAATGATTTTCGATTATTGTTATTCTTAGCATAAAATTTAATCATTAGGAAGATATAAAGATTGAGTGAATGATTCACACATTTAAGGATTTATTTCAGGAATGTTTTTATGATTTTAGTGGGTCTTGTATAATTTATTTATCAGTGGTTGATTACAATTTTGAAAATTCCTACTATTTAATAGTTTGGATGGAACCTTTTGAGTTTTTATATTGGTGATAATATAGATCACAATGATTCTTGACTAAAATTTAATAATTGATTATCATTAAACAAGATTTTGTGGTGTGTAAAATTAAAAATGTATTAGTGATTCTTAAAAGGTTGAATACTTTAAAAACCTAATAACAACCATATTTTTATTAGAATATATACCTTTAGATCTCAAGGTTAGTGATAGTATTCTCATCAATGATTTTCCCCATTGTGATAATTTATGGTTTCATAGAGATATTATGATTTGTCTATAATTTTTTGTACATTTTTTGGATTTATAATGTTTATTTAGGTACTTTATATGTTAGTGCTCCAAGAATGTGGTGTTGTGTAGGATATTATATCACCAATGAATTTAAAATAATGGGAAACTATATTCCCACCAGAGGTATAGTTTTTATTATTGTTTTTATATCAAAAAAATGTTATTCTTTTTATTATAGGTATGGTCCTCATTGGTCTCCTATAGTAATTATGGTGGGGAATTCATTTCTTAGTTATGTGTATTATAATAAATGGTAATTTTTTATAGAGATAATGTATATATGAATTGGGTGATAGGTTTTGGAAATGTAATAATTGTTTTCTAAAATAATTAATGTTATTGAGTTAATATTAATTTGAATTATAATTTTATATGTCATTTACTAATGATTTATTTTTCAAAATCCATTTACACAAGAGGATCCAGAAGAGTAACCTAATCATTATACTTAAAAATCATGATTTTTTTCCTTTAAACTCATAAATTCATGTTGAGGGTAGTGTGAGGTGTAATTTTATAAGTCACATTATGACCTTGAGGTGATTTTATGGAGGATTCTATTAGTGTTTTAACATTATAGTCAACATATAATATTTTCAGTTTCTTATTTCATACATGATAATGAATTAATAAATCATTTATACGGATATTATTATATTGAGGTTGAATATTTTTTCTTTAGAAAAAATAATTCCTATAATATTTTAAATCTTATATGAATTTCTTAATTATCCATATTATTTACTGTTTATTTTATTATCCACGGATTATTCAGGGCCTTATTATTAACACAAAAGCATACATAGAAGGGTTATTTAATGCAATGATTTATCCTTTATTTCTTAGAGGATCAATGGTATTTAAATAGTTTTAGAAGAAACATAGTTAATATCTCATAATACATATCATTTTTTAAAAATCATCAAGTATTTATTTTCTATCTTGTTCTAATTTTATTTTTCCATCATATTTTCTAAAAATTCTTCAAAATTTTATGGAAAATTCCGAATTTATCATGTTATCCTTTTAGTGATGTTTACATAATTTATATTATGAGTCCTTGACCTTCTTCATGAATATAATTCACTAAATAATGGTATTTTTATTTTTGACATTTAATAATATATTAGTTGTTTTAAAATGAATTAATTAATAACTTCAAAAAATAATGATCGAATAGTTCAAAGAATGTATATTGATTTAATTTCATAACAAATTATATTCATATAATATGATTATTGGTTTAATAACCATTTTTTTAAATGGGAAATTAGTTGATGTATTTTTATGATTTGAGATAACATTAATTATATAATTATTTAAGTGTAATTCTATTATTATGTAGTATATAGGATTTATAGGTCTACTGTTTGGGTAGGAATTAACTATTACATCTTAAATGGTCTATGGGTATTACTAGAATCTTATATTGTTATTTGAGTGTTTTTTTATAGAATGAATTACTATTATATTGGGAGTAAATTATTCAAACACCATTGGAATTTATTATTATTTTTTATTATGATTTAATAGAGTCAACAAATAAAGGGGATAAACAAGCAGTTATGTATTATGATAGGGATAAAATGAGTGCTAGTAGAATGTTTTTATGTGATATTTTTCCTTAATTATGAATACCACAAATTAGTGATCTATATCCAATAAATTTATTTCTTATCCATAAATTCACTTATTTTATATAAATCCTTTTCAAGCCATATAATTGTTTAAGGACTTAAATAATAAGGTAATTAACTAAAACAATTAATATTTATGAGCATCCATATGTTTATAAAGTGTTGAGAATGTTACAAAATGATAAACCCATAAGAATTACTTATAGAATGTTTTATTTAGAGGTTGATATGATAATGTTTCATATTTTGATTGAATATATACATGTACATGATAATGGATAAAATCTAATGTTATAATATGATCCAGGTAGGGAAATTTTTTAATGTGTTTGAATGATTTTTTCCAAATAAACTTATTTTATGATTATTAATCATATTTTATTTTAAGACTATTCTTATAGGTCTATATAATAAAAATGTAAATCTTTTTGCAATATTTTTTTTATATAATATAAAAATGAAATAAACAAGTTTATGATTCATTAAATTAGAAAACAAATGATATTATGATAAGAGATTATTAGACTAAAGGAACATCAAATTGATTGTTTATGTTTATATAAAAGATATGTAATTTTATAATTTTATATTTTCATAAAAAAATTTGTAATTACGTTTATAATTAAGATTCATTGATATTTATAAATGAGGGTAGTTTTTATTGTGTAATTAATATTGATGTTTTCATGGATTACTATGTTAAAATGTTTTTAAATAATACATAAAAATAAAAGTAAATATTATTATATTTTTTTATAAAATATGATAAAAATAAATTTGTAATTATGGTAACTAAAAGTTGGAATTTAAAAACGAAATTAGTGCATGGAATGTATGAAATATAAGATGAAATATTTGTGTACAAATTTATTCATTTTTCTTAATTTGAAAATAATCTATGTTTTATTAGGAATGATGTAATTCTTAGGTTAGTATAGTTTGATAATATATTATTTGATTTAAGAATAATAATTGAGGATTAAATAAAATAAAATTTATAATATATTAGGATCTGTTCATGTTTCTTATTGGATATATTTATTTTAAATGTTTTATAGGGGAAATTGATGGGTTATGTTCTGATATAACCATGCATTTGGTTATGATATTGGCTAAACATTGTTCTTAGATTAGGTGAGAATAGTTATGGGTATGTATATGAAATTATTTGAGAAATAATAAGGTTATTCCATATATTTATACGGCCTTAAACATGTTTCATATGATTAGTTATGACATATTCGGATAGATATTCAAACATTATAGAGTATTGGTTAAACTAGGTAAACTATAAGCTGAGTTTGTTTTGATATAATTAAACACTATTATTTTTATATGATTTGTTATGTTATATTCATCTTTTTTAATTTAATATAAAAATTTGAGTATGTTAGGTACCATGACATTTTTAATTTCATTGTGTTATCCTACTAAGATATATTTCTCAAACCTTAAATATTCACATTTTATTAGTCAAAAGTTATTAATTTTTTATAATGGGATAAAAATTGACTCTAGCTGACTATGTCATGGATTATATGATTATGGGGATGATACTAAATAAAATTATTATATTTAGGATAGAAATATATTCTCCTTTATTTAGAGTTTAATATTAGTTACATTTTTTTAATGGCAATATTGTTATTATTTTGTTATGTGACATGTGGGGTGTTTTTGGGATATATTTATTGAAATATATTATCATGGTATAATATAATTTTTCATTAAATATTATATATATATTTATATATTATTGGTATCCATTATGGGGTTAATAACTCCTCAAGAGATATTCATAGACCATCAACAATAATCGCAACTATATAGAGAATATGGAGTATTCTGGAGGACATGGGACATTTCAAGTCATTGTTATGGACATGTTGAGGTGAGATATTACATAATATTATCAATGGTTTTCATTTTCTAATATCATGACATTTTGGTAAAATAATAAAATGGATATTATATGTTGGTAATTTTTATGAAAGTTAGGTGTGTGCTTCTAACCATCATCACTATGGAGGATGTGTAACTCAAAAATGAAATTTTATATTGAGTTAGACGAGTTTAATGAGTTATTATTTGGTTATTTGAAAATAAATTAATTTTTCTTGGGATTGTGAAAGTCACATTGATTTTGGGAGAATATTCAATGTCTAAGAATAATATCATAATATAGGTACATAACGTATACATGAGAAAAAATGTGATTATTCTAGATCAGTAGATTAATTTTAAAAATTAATTTCACTTAAATGATTAAATATTTGAAAATGTAATTTTTTTTCATGAATAGATTGTTAATATTTAATTTGATAACTAAAATAAATTATATGTTCATGGTGATGAATTCTTACTCAATTTTGAGATTTAATTTATTTGTACTTATATGAAATTGGTTATCTATTAAAATGGATTATTATATGTTTATTTGAGATGATTGAGAATGAGTTTTAAAATTGATTGCAGATTTGATGAATAATTTTATTGTAGACTCAAAATTCTATTGCTTATATATTTATTTTCTTTTAATATAAGTTTAATATATTGATTTTATTTTTGATATAGAATGTATTAAATTAAAAATAATTAGATGTTCTGATACACGTATGATATTGGAAATTGTAAAGAGTTTTTATAAATTAATGATTACTATAATTATTGTTTTTATGTTTCTATAATTTCATTTTCAAAGTGTTTAAATGTGTAAAATATAGAAACAAATTTCATTTATTTGGAGACAATGAAAAATTATATTCAATAAGTTTATTACATGTTTATTTAAGAAAAAGTATTATATTTACTATTTTATTAAATTAATGTCATGTTTTGTATGTTAGTTTAATATTGTGTTGATTATTAAATGATTATAGAATTTTCAAATAGAAAACTTTTATTAATTAATTGGGGTATTTTTAATTCATTTCATTTTTTAATATACCTTTGAATGAAATTAATTGTTATTATCTTTATGACTATGTTTAAGTTATGGGGTTGTTTAAAATTTAGTTTTAATAGTAAAATTTTTATTATAATATTATAAAAAGTATTAATTTAATTTTTAAATTTAAACTTGAATATAAAATAAACCTATAATTACAGTTGTGAACAAATTATATTTAGTTATTTTTTTTATTATTTAGAATAAATGGGATGTTGTTTATATTTTATCACAATTTTTTGTTCTATGAAATAAAAAATAATTTGAATAAAAAGAAATATTAAGTATAGATAATTTATAGATGGTTTCTATCTAATTTTGTAATATTTTTGAACCATGATTATATGATTTATAGGATTAATTATATTATATTTAACCAACAGTGTGATGAGATTTTATAAATTTTTTTAAGAATATTAATTTTCGTGACTAAATGATAACTTATTCTTTTTATCAAGATTTTGAAAAGCGGTATGTGTTTGATTTAGTTAACAAAGAGTGGTGGGAATTGATTTTTTCGTTCATTATGGATTAATGGATGATTAATATTAAATATTAGGTGATTCTGGTTTCTTTAATCTCATAATATAAGAACATGTTTCATTTATGGGTGTTTTGTTAATGAGGTTTTCATCAGAATGATGTTATTTTTTATGGAGAGTGTTAAATTAAAATGGTAAATAAGAATTAGTTATTTTTTCATATTTTATACTGATATTATGATGAGATTTTTTGGATAAATTTTAGATTTATTTGACAAATATGTCATTATATTTTATTGGGTTAATAAATTAAATATAATATAATTAGTATCATGGTTTTATTATAAATTATATACTGAAATAGAATTTGGTTTTATTATATAAGAACTAAATTAACACTTAACTATATTAAATGATTTGGTTAAGTTGGATTTTCTATATTATTTTTGATAATCCACTTTACTAATTTCACTAAAATAGAATGTTTCAATGATAATAATTACTTCTTGAGCTTTATTGGATGTGTTTTACAAAGTATCAATCTAAACCATATCCAAGATATGGTGTATAAGATATTTTATGAATGGATTTGGGTTTTCTCTAAAGTATCCATTAAAAGATAATTTTGATGTATTTTGGATTAATCAAAATTATAATTGAACTTTTATTATTTTATTTTATGTTAAAATATGGTGTTATGTTATAAACATATTAATTTTCCTTCGTATAATGTAAGGTGGTTTGTATATTTTGATATGGAGTTATCTAAGGTGGTATCCTCATGTGGATGTTTTTTACATGAAGCCTCAAGGATGTTTAATTTGAAAATTAAGGCACTATAACAAAAGTAAGAAATATTACTTGGGTTTATATAAGGTATTTTTTACAGAGTTTTGAAATGATAAAAACAATGTGACCATAGTGGTTGAATCGTTTAATGGAGTTATATAATGTTTCATATTGGGGAAGGGAAAAATTATGTTGATGATCTTATAATAAAATTGGTTTAATATATTAGATTTAATAATTTAATTATGACTTTTTTTATTTTAAATTAGTTAATTTTAATTGAATTTTAAATTTTATGCATTATGGGTTGAGTAGAAGAGCATGAAATAGGTTCTATTTTAATTAATTTAGAAATAATATCATCAGTTAAATTTATATTTTCATCAATTACCCATTAATTTAGAATAATAATGGGTTTCCTGGGTTCACCATGGGGTTTTCATTTTAGTCACACTATGCCCTTAATACCCACCATGTGACATGTTTTTATCAATCAGGTAAAAGATATATTGTCTGGAAAATTTTATAATTGTTATTTCGGTATTTTAATGCATATGGATTTTAGGATTTAGTCCAATATTTTCATTTTCAAATATGGTTATCTCATGATTTCGACTACATATTCTCTCTCAGTATTATTTTTTTAACTTCTTTTCTTATAATAATGGATCGATAATAAATTTTTTGTAATAAAATACTAAAATTGAGTAAATTGTAAGCCTTGTAATTTTGTTAAAATGTGTCAAAGATTCATTTTATATAGTTTCCCTATTTATGTTTTCTTTATATTTTTTCAATAATTATTATTATATTGTTAAATTAAGAAGTGTTTGGATTTAAATTCTTTTTTTATCACATAAATACAATTTGAGTTATGTTCCCTAAACCTTTTCTCAGATAATAATTTATATATTATAAAAAATTCTATTATTTTAATAGTTGAATTTAATAATTTTATAAATGATTGAGTTAGAGAAGAATAATAATTAGGAGAAGTAATTATTAAAAAATTTATCAGAGGTATGATGTTTAAATTTAAAGTTAAATTATTCTACAATTATAGAATTATTTATTTTATAAAATTTAAAACTTTTCATTAAATAAAATGAATTATAGTATTTATATTTATAATATATGATAAGATACATTCTAGAGTTATTATTTTGGAAGTCATGGGTTTTGTTTATGAATTGATTAAGAATTTATTTTTTTAATAATTAATAATTATTTATTTAAATGGTTTTTTTTGTTATTATTGTTCTGTTTAACTGTTATGTGAGTGTTAAAATATATAATTAATTGTACTTATTTGAATAGGATACTATTTTTACATTTCTAGAATTTATAAATGGTTGTTTATTTTTATTTATTTATTTAATTTAATAAATAATGGGAAAAAATAATGTGTCATGATTTATAAAAAGTAATAAAACAATTGTATAGAGATTCTATTTGTATATGATTCTTATTCAATATTATATGATGGAAATTAAGGATTTATATCATAAAAATTATTTATCATCCTTGAAATAATATATGTGATACATACTAGTTTTTTGACTAATATTGTCATTTTTCAATATAAAAGATAAGATAATTAAGATAAACTATTAAAAAAATAAAAGTTTTACATCTGGTTATACATTTTTAAGAATGTTGTTAAAAAGTAACCGAGTTAAATTATTCTTGGAATAATATATATAGGTATTTAGATTAAAATTTCTGATATATATTAAATATAAACATGTCACTTATATTTGATTAAATGAAATGTTGGAATTTGTTTTAGTTTTAATTTTTTTCAATTATATTATAATATTTTTTTCAATTTAAGTTGTTCTATGCTTATTGATTATTTAATATTTTTAAATTACTCATGTTGGATTAGAGAATAAAAATGGAACCTGGTTAGAAAAATCTTAGATTGGAATATTTTATAAAATTTATTAATTATTTATTTTTTTATTAATGTGATTAAACTAATGATATTGTGTAAAATAATTTTTGAGTAAATTGAATGGGAAGTAGTACTAATTGAGAAAATTTTAAAGACATTATGTTTAGTTAAGTTTCAAATTTAATGACTTTTATTGGGTTGATATATTTATATTAAATATTAAATGATAATGATAAATAAAAAAAGTATTTATTGGGAAATAAATCATGAATTTATCTGTTATTATTATATTAAAACGTGGCTAAGTGACATTTAATTATTATTTTGAATAATATCAGGATTTTGATACAAGGTGATATGCTTAAATTTTCTATCTAGATAACTAAATGAATAAGTTCTTGAAATGTGTAATAAATAGTAGGAATATGTGTACAGGTTAATAAATTAAATTTTATAATTTTTAAAAGGTCTTTGTATTCCTTTGGTAATGATGTAATGCTGATGTTATTTTAATATGGTGAAAAATTTCCTACTCTTAAAATGGGTATTATACTAGATAAAATGTGTTGATTTTAAATATTGTGATATGTTTATGTAGTTTTTATATCGTATATCAATTGATTTTATTTTAATAGTAATGTATCATTCTAGGTTATGTTATAACCTAGATTTTTTTTATGTAGGTTAAGACATTTTTTTGGGATGTATTGATAATATCCATGTATTTTGATATTCAAGGATATCAATAATAGGGGGTTAATTGTTTTTTAGTAGGTATATTTTTTGTTCAGGTGTTTTTCTATGAAATATCCTAACATTTATTTTGATGTTCTATTTGCATTGGTTGAAGTAGATAAACTATAATCTGAACTAGATTTACATGAATTGGATGTTCTTTGTATAGGGTGATTTTTTACCTTAAATTGATAGACTGAATTTCACTATAAAAATATGAGTATCATATGAATAAGGTTGCACTTGGTATATTTTTTGGTATCCTATTCATAGATATTTTTTCACACATTGTTTGTTATCATTTTTTGGAAAAGTGTTATACATGTTTTGTGAATGTTTTTGTGGGGACCTTTCATAGGTTGGTATTTAAGACCAATATTTTCATTATTATACCAGATAGTGTTATAGGAATTAGAAAATAATTTTTTACCCTTTATATATACATTTTTATATCATTTTTGTACCACCGTAAATATTTTTTTGGAAAGAATATTATGCTATTGAACTGCAATATATAATAAAAATATTATTATTCAAATGATAATTTATAAAAAAAGACTATAAATTTGATGTATAAATAGAGGTAACTAAATTATGAAAATAATTTATGTTTTTTTTACGAATATAATTAATTTAATAATAAAAAATATATATGTACACAATTTCATATAAAGACATTTTATGCTTCAACAATATATTTTCATTAAAAACAGTTCCTAGTTAATTTTTTCCAACATCTTATAATTAATTTATTCCACTTTAAAAATGATATTATATTAATGGAAATTATTTTTTAATTCATAATGAAATAACATGATTAGGATGAATTATTTGATATATTTCTAAAAAGGATGTTTTTTGAGTGAATGATGAAAGTTGATATTTTATACAAAATTGTCATTTCTTTTCAATATTGTACAAAGTCCAATATTGTTTTTAATTGGGTTTAAAATTTAATTAGTTATTTTTAATAAATATATTCCAATTAACCTAACATTAATCAACATTATAATTAATTATTATATAAAATACATTTGTTATACTAATAATGGAATTTTTCTACCAACACACATTTAATCTTGTTTTGGGGGATTATCTTAAAAGAAGTTTCTTCAAATTATTGGAACTAAATTAGATATAATTTGATACCAAATTTGGAATAAAAATTTCCATTTTTTCAGAATAGTTAATCTTTATTATTTGTAATAATGATCACTAACCATGGTAAATTTTCCCTACATAGTGAATAGTAAATTTGATTTAGTTGGGTTGAAAATATTGTGAAAAGACTATAAAATAATCATAAATTTTTAAAATAATATATCATATGAGTGGAGTCTGAAAATAACCATACAATATTTTAAAAGTTTTCAATTGAGAGCCATATTTTCTTGATAAAGTAATTTATATTAGAATACATCTAAAATGTCACTTTCTTGATTTTATTATATATAATATGTTTTCAAAATGAAAAAAACAATTTATGCACTCTTATAAATGGTTATTTTTAATATTGATTATTTTTTATTGTAATTAAATTTTAAATATTTGGGATGAAATAATTACCTAACATTTTTATGCAATGCCGAGATGGTGTCTCTATAAGCAGTAGAAAAACTAGATTAGTGATTTCAAAAACATACAGAGTAATATTTTTTTGGAAGCATTATAGATATATATGAATTTTATAGAAACCAATATATTTTTTCCATTGGTTAAAAGATAATTTTATAAGTAAATTTATTTATATTTATTTTTTTAATGAAAACATTTCAAGTAGCACCAAAAATGAATTTAATTGAATTTTATGTTAAATAATATATTATGATATTATTTATAATCCATAAAAGTAATTTATTTTCCCAAATAAATTGGATATGCACTACAATATATATAATTATCCATCTATGGTTCACATGTATTTTTATTTTATACTCTATTCCATTAGAGTGTAATTAACATTATTGAGATTTTAATCATCAAAAGGGTTAACAGGATGTTAAAACTAGTATATTTGGGTAAAAGTATCTATAAAACTTGTCTATATTTTATATTATGAGATTAATTAGAATTAAATTTCTCCTATATATTTAATATATCAATTTTAATCACATTTAACTTAAAAAATATTATTTTTATTTAATATTTATTTAATTCTTATGGTGGTTCTATTACTACTTATATATAAACACCATACCCCTATCTTCCCCCTCACTATATGATGCATGTATCTCCATAAATTTTAAAGAATATATATTCTTTAATTTTTTTAACATAACCTATATGCATTTTTCTCATATATATTTTAACCTAAAAGGCTTAAGGTTTAAGATAAATTGTGGGCTTCTAAAGAATTTGTATCAATCTAAAAAAAGTGTTCTCATTTTAGTTCTTATTCTACCCAAATAAAATATTGTTAAACCATGATGCAAAAAACAACATCAGTATCTCTAATATACTAATATTTTATTTGGATCACCTTATAAAACATTTTCAACCTTTACTAAATCCTATAGGGAATGGAAAAATCATTCCAGCATATATGTGGACTACCACCTCCATCATGAAATGTGTTTTTTTTCTACTCAGAACTTCACAGTAATGATTTTTATGTTGTATTAAATGAATATTAATGACATTAATGACATTATTATGATTATATAATGATAATATATTAATATCCTTCTAACCCTTCCACTAGATAAAGAATGATAATATCTCTTCTGTATACAGATCCATTAAATGATATGGTCTGTTTCTGAAGTATTTATTTCATTGATTACTATAAAATTGTGTTTAATATCAAAATTATTCTCATGTAGATTAAGAAACCATCAACCCATTGAACATGTTAATAAAAATTGATTAGGAATTAAACATTGTCATATCTTCCAACCTGAACTCGAATAAATCAATAGATATTCTATGCATGTTAGAGAATGATATTAAAGGGATAATAACAAGTTAATACACTAATTAAAGTTATTTAGAAAGTAAAAAAAATTAATATTTTTTTATTATTTATGAGATAAATAATATATTAGATGATTTAGACTTGAGGTAAGGCATTTATTGACTCAATTTCTTTTTGTTTTGTTTTATTTGTTCATTATAATCCATGTTATAAAAATATTGTTTTTATAATGAATAAAAAATATTTTATATTATATTTATACGTCTTTTCTGTTGATTTTAATTCTTTAAACATACCATTGTAAATAATTAATTCTCACATCAATGTTATGATATCTATATAATTTTCTCATCCAATATTTCTTTATATGAGGCTTATGCTATATTCACCACATTTTTTTCATTTTTAATTCTACTAATTTAATATTTAATATCAAGATTATATTTATAATTATGGTATTAAATATTTTTTAGTTCATTTAATTAAATGAGATTATGATTCAAAATTTACAATAATTGTTTTCTTATTCAATAATCTCATTTTTCAACTATTTAAGTTTAAATTCCCTTTAAAGGATATGTTAAAATTTTGCTAATTTAATGTATATATATTTTATTATTCTTTGTTTATATATGGATTTTATATGTTTTCTGGTCATTTGAAACTCTTTCATACTTAATAAGGCTGGGAAATGTTTTTATGAAAATACTGACTTATTTTTGCTTCTGTCGAGGAAATTTTTCTTCCATGTGCAAGTTTTCTAAAAAAAATTCAAAAAATTTACCCTATAATTCTTAATTATTTCTTAAAAATATATTCAACAATATTTCAATTTATTTAAAATTATTAAAATAAATATTTTTAACATTTCCTATATGGATCATTTTGACTTTCATTAAAAGTGGGATACAATATTTTTTAACATACAGGTTTTGGAGGCCTCTTCCAATCAACATGGAGAATAATTTCATCGTATATTAAATTAAATTTTTTCATGGTTAATTTCAGAGAAATTAATTTCCCTAATATTTTGGATATTTTTCAATTTTATGTAACTAATTTGAAATTGAGAATGTTATTTTCCTCCCAAAAAATTTTAACAATCATTTAAATTTACTTTGAACTTTGTTGAAATCCTTTGATTAATATTATGATTTAAAATGGATATAATCTAATGTCACCGTCCACCATATTACTCTTGGTGGATTATTATTATTATATTTAGTTTTTATCTAGTGAAAATTGATATTATATGGACAATGTATTGTATTTATAATTCTACACTTTTATATAATAAATTCATTGGAATTAGTAATCTATCTTCAGGGCCTATTATTTACCCATGATAAATTGATTGGTCTCAAGATACAATGTATATTGGGTATTTAGTTTATGATTTACCAATTAGTTAGATGTCTTGGAATGAGGATCTAATAGTATGATAATGATTTCAATGAATATGCCCTTGATTATATGATTATATAGTTTGATGTTATGTAATCAATAATTATTAAACTTTTTAATATTATTCATATTATTATTTATGTTTGTATTTTCTTCATGGAAATATTCCCATTTTATGATACTTGTTATATTACATGTGTAATTATTATTTTTCTCTACCATATTGTTCATGATTTATATTTTATATGATAGATTATATTTTATTAATTCCTTTACTGAGTGTCTAATATGACCCATTATTATTTTTTCCTTTTTTAATGATTCATATATAAGATTTATGAATTATTTTAGGGATATAATTAATAATATAATGAAGTTGTCATTATAATTTTATGTCATCATTGATGTTTTAAAATGTAATGGAAGAATCAAATATATATCTTGTCTCCAAATATAGAAAACTATTTGATCAGTTTGGATATGATCACTTATATCTAATTCCAATGTCATATGATGGCCACAAAATCTAGATTACTATAGTTTGAGTATCATATTTAAAATCAAATGTATTTTATTATGACCATTGATAAAAGAATTAAGAAGGCATTAATTAAATAAAATAACCTTATGATAGATTATTGGAATATGTATAAACATTTTGTAATTTTATAATTAATTAATAATATAGAGATTGTTTGGTTATCCTAGAAAATAAATTAATGATTGGATATTGAAAAGTTAATGTGGTTATGGCAGAGAAACACATTAGGGTGACAACATTGAAAGGGATGAATTTTTTATTAACTTCATGGTTATATGTGAATGTTGAGGGGGAATAAGTTTCTACACCTAGATAGACACTCATGAAGGATATGCCTGGGTTAATTGAAATTTTCTTTATAAACCATTATGAATAATGAGAGGATAAACCCTATGGATTCCCATAACATGTTATAATTATATAGGATAAAAAAAATTTTAATAGGTTGATTAGTATGATGACTATTATATGTTTAAAGGAATAAATACCACACTTGTGTTATTATGTTAAGGGAGGTAACTTGAATATGGTTATTGTATTTGGTATTTTTTGGAAAATAAACAGGTGGATTGTTATGTGTTTTAGTGAAGGGATTCTTTGAGGAAGAATGACTTTTTTTATACAAGTTAAATGGTAATGATAACCATTAGGGTTAATATTATTTTTGATGATGAGGTAATTTTGAATAACTGTGATTAATGAATTATTAAATTTTTGGAATAATTATTTTATCATATATAATACCAAGGGAATGAAAAATTATTTTGTGACTAAGTGATTAATGAAATTTTTGAATAAATGACCTATATTTTGAATATCATATGATTAAGGTAAACATAATATCATTGTATAATATAATATTATATTATAGGAATAAATATTGAGTTATTTAATAGAATCATAAAGGATTTCATTAAACCATTATTTCAATTAACTTTTTAGGGAAAATACCTGCATATTTTTTAGATTATATGATTATGTCTTATAAATTTTTGGAATTTGAATTTATTACTGATTTATTTGGAGAAACATTTTTAGTTACTCGCATCTGTTCCAATATTTATGATTTTATGGTTTTCAACATAATCTATAATATTTTGAAATAAAATATTTCTAGTTCTATATGGAAGAATTTATGAAAAACATTTAGTTTTGATTATTGATTATTTAGATATAAATGTATAATTTCTCAATATGATGTTTTATTCAAATTTGATATAATTTCATTTTGTACTAACTGTCCCGGTTTTGTGTAATTTATCAAAAAATATGAGTAATTTTTCATCTCTATGGGAATTTTATAATCTATTATGATTTAATTAATTATCTTTAGGAATGTAAATTTCATCAAGAAGATAATTTTTAGTGTTTTAGAGATAATATAATATTATAAATTGGTCAATGAAAAAATAGGTAAAATCAAGATTATGAAATATAATTAATCAAGTTATCATATTTGTCATGTTCTCTAAGTTGATAGTAAAATTAGTTCTCATCTCTATGAAAATCATCTTAAAATGTAAAATTTATTATTTTACATTATTTTTTTTATAAATGTATGGTTTTGTGGTCAATTCTTTCTCCTAATCATGTTCTTTATCACACATTATTTTTCCTAGAATGTTATTTTTATCCAATATGTTCATATTTTTAGTTTCTACTAATGTTATAATTATTTATGAACCCAATAATGTTTTATTTTATATAACCCTCATGTTTATCACTTTCTCTTTTAATTTTTTTTACTATAATATCTGAAGATGTGGTTGTTCAGCAAGTCTATTTTCAAATGTTGAACCCATAGTTACTAAGATAAAAAAATATCAATGATGAGTTTTTTTAGTTGGGGGTGTGTATCACCCAAAAAATAAAGATAAAATGAATTCTAATCTTGATAGATTTCATAACATGAAAACAGATATTTTAGAGAACTACGATATACTATAAAAATATTATAACTAAATTTGACAATTATTAGATAGAAATTAATTTATAACTGTGAATAAGAAAATCGAAATTACTTAAAATATGTCCAATGGTTTTAAATAATGAATATTTATTTATTAATATATAATAAATTTGTAATATTGTATTAGTAATGTTATTTTATGCTTCATAAATACTCTTTCTTCAAAAATAGTTTTTATTATAATTTGTGTGTGCATATTATAATACATTTCTATCATGATTATGAATTTATATTTAATGAATGTAAAACATTTTTAACTCATAATTTCCTAACAGGTTTCGGAATAATGTTTTAGATTTGTCTTAAAAGGTTTTTTAAATGAATAGTGAAAAATATCGATATTATAAAAAATTTCATATCTTTTAAATTATCTAAAATATTAAATTTTCTTATAAATTAAATGAAAAATTAATTTTTTACTTTTTTATTAAAACAAATTAATTTAATTTAATTGGAATATATATTATAGATACTTTTGGTATGGCACATTTTAAAACATAAATATGCTTTTTTCTGGGAAACGTTTTTTCATGGCATTTGGGGGATTTATATAAAAAGAAATATCTACCACTTATAAGAAATGAAGTAGATATAATAGATTCCATATTATGAATCTTCATTTTCAAATTTGTAAAATATATCAACTTTATTTTAAATCATAAATAATAGTAACCATGGTATATATTTATCAACTATGTAATGGGTAAAGTAGTTTAACATAGATTAAAACAAATAAGAAAGGAATTTAAAATTAGCATAATTTACTTTAACATATAATATTAGTGGATTTAAACCTTCCCTATAAGTATTTTAAAATATAAAATTTCGGCCCCTTTTTTCTTTGATAAAGGAATTTATATTATTTTATGAAATGATTAATTATAAAATGTCTCCTTCTTGATTTTAATGCCTCTAATATGATGTCACAAGGTTTAAACAGGTTATGTATGATTATAAATGGTTATTTTTAAAATTAATGATTCTTATTTATTTTTTATGATTTTATTTTGGTAGTGAAATAATTAAATTAAATTATTATACAACATTGTAACATTTTTTTTTTAACGAGTTGAAAAAAACAAGTGATTGATTATATGAACATAAAATGTAATATATGATGAGTGAGTTATGGTGTCCCAAAAATATGTCAGATAACTATAATTTATTAATTATGTGTAAATAAATTATATTGAAAATACATCAATTTATTTATATTTTTTAATGGAAATATCATCCATTTCATCTTAAGGGTCACTTGTTCTTTTATTGAATCATTCTTAACATGTATAGTGTAAACAAATCACTTCTCATAATAATCATTAAAATCATAAACATGAGTTAAAAAATAAGACATAAGAGTTAAAATATCACTAAAGATTTATAAATTATATTTTATAATAGGATATGGATTATTTATTTAACCTGTATTTGATATATATCCACTATAACATGAAAATTAATTTATATTAATTTAATACATTGTTATTCCAAAGGTTCTTCTCTACTCTATATTAAAGGAAAACACCCCTCATATCTTTATCACACATCATGTGCTATATATTTCATTAAAAATGTTCTTAATTCACTTACCAAAAATCCTCCCCATGGGCTAGAGTCTTCAGTCTGATAAAAAGTCCACATGAGAAGGCTTAAGGTGAAATCTAGAGGTGGTTTTCTAAAGAAGAGTTATAACACTTAACTTAGCCTGTTCATTTTATTTCATCTAATAATTCCTTAAAATATTACTAAAATATATTTATATAATAAAATAATTATATAAAATAAAGTAAAATTTTATTAATTTTATAGTATAGCCCTTTCTTATCTCTTTTTTCATCTCCCTTTTCATTATATGGGGGATTAAAAACATTGATTGTTAGAATCTGTGGAATACCACCTCATTGAAGAGATGTGTTTTTTTCATCACCACCGAAATTTTAAGGATATCATAATGATTTTAATGAATATATATTTTATTAATTACATAATTATGATTCTAGAAATTTCATATATTACATACCATCTAAACACTCCACCTGTTAAAATATTATAATTTTAGTCATGTTACATGTGAACTACAACCTCCATGAAAAGATATGAATAATTTATCCTATATTCTATTCATTTATGAATATATAATCATATTAAATGAATAAATTACTATTTTTGATATTATGGAACATTACGTATGTGGCCATGGTCAACCTACCATAATTTTTTGTGACTATGAATAGATTATACTCAAACCTGACATGAACATAACAGATTTAAAAAATATATAATTCATGTTAATAAATTAAATAAAAAATATTAATAAGGGTATAGACCATAAAAATTGTAATGAAGTATAATATTAATATATTATTATTATATAAGATAAAAAGTACAAGGGTGGGAGTCAGACTCAAGGAAAGGGATTTCTAAGCTCAATTTTTTTAATTGAATTATATTACAACCTCATTTTAATTGGTTTGAAAATAATATGTGTTACATGACATTAAATTACATTATATTGTATTTTTAAATGTTTTATGTGAAATTATATTTTTTAAAAATAATCATATCATTTATTAATTATCGCATCAATGTTATAATATTTATATTCATTTGTCATTTCACTTTTCTTTTTATGAGAGTTATTCAATATTCGCCACATGAATTTTTGTATTGTGTGTATAATACCCATTTTATATTTCCTATTATTAATATAATTATAGTCAGAATATTTAGTTTATTATTTTATGTTATTTCTTCCAAGGGGTAATGATTTAGAATTCACCATGGTGGTAAGGGTTTATTCTATAATTTCATTTTTATTTTGGAATGTTTTTTATAAATGTGAATTAGATAAAATTATAATATATTTTTACTTAAAAATACCTCTATATTATTATTATATAGTGATATATGATTTCCACATTTTTCTCTATCATTATTCTTTATTTTTTTACTTGATACGTTAGATAAATAAGTTTTGTACAGAAGGTCAACCTTATTTCCTCTTAGTTCAATGAACATTTTCTTCCATTTCATTATTCTATAAAAATATTTTAATCATGTTATTATTTAATATTTAAGTATTACATAAGATAATTTTCAAATATAATAGACTTTCTTTACAGTAGATTAAAAAATAAATATTTTTAACATATCTCATATGGAAAACCTTGAATTTTTATATAAAATGAAAAGAATGTTTTTTAATGAATACAAATTTACGAAATCTTCCCATAAGCATGATTACTATGTTAATTATTTTCCATTATATGTGTCCATGTGTATTTTAATAGAACATTCTTCCATATATTCGAGAAATTATTTGATTGTAAATAACAAATTTCAAAATGATATGGGTATTTTACTCATGAAATGATTTTATGATATTTTAAAATTGTTGTTATCTATGTTAATATCCTTTGATTAATTTTTGATTTTCTAGTGTTATACAATAAATATATTATCCACTCAGATAATATGGATTTCTTATGATTATGAAGTTTTATTTTCTTGTAGGTAAAACTCTTGTCATTAGAATTTTCAAATACTGATATTTATGTTTATTATGTAACATATTGATTATTCATCCCTTTTCAAGTAATGAATGAATTAGACTAATTTTGTAATGTTTTCGATTTGTTAGGGCCCCTCAGAGACTTTATATGTTCCTTGAGAAAAACTAGCTAGTTTATTTGGTTTTTGTATTACTAATTATTTCTCATGTCTTAGCACGAGTCCATAACAAAAATTTTATAATGTTTAGAAACATGGCATTATTGATATGATTATGATTTAATGAATTCCTCAATCTATATTTATGAGACTTTTATTCTTATCCATGTGATTATTTATGCCCAAAAATTACATTAAGTTCCATTTAATGTTTTTAGTTATAAGTAATGTTTGATTACTTGTTATGAAATTCCTATTTTTCATACTTTATTTATTCTGTGATAGCTTCTATTATACAATTTCCCTTATTAATCATACTATCATATCTATTATTATGATTTCCCTTCCCTGGGATACCAAGTGAGGTTATATTAATGATTTCATATATACTGTAGAAGAAATAATAAATTTACCCCTATAATTTTATGTTTTACATTGTGTGTCTTGTTTCCAAATATAGATCAAAAATTCAATCTTATATGATGAAATACAATGAATTTGGATTGAACATAAGTCAATATGAAATTGTTCTTAAATGGAATAGTCATTCCATTGAAATATTTTTCAATATTAGGGCTGCAAAACCTCACATAGGTCAATAGTGAACTCTAATAAAGGTTATATAAATCCCCTATAATGTGATAATAGTCATTCAAACTAACTTTTTTTATGACAACATGAAACAAAACTAAAACATCCGGAAAACATTACATTTCCATTTTACTCACTACAAGATCTAACAAATTTTGGTAGGCTAAAAGATTAGTGTTTTCCCAATTTTCCTTAATCTACTCACAAGACATGAGGGGGGGTGTGAACATTTTCAATCATTGGTTTTCTATTACATAAAAAACATGATAAATACATGGATATCATATCACATATGTTCATTCACTAATGAACTAAAAACTGTGTATTGGGTTATACATGTCATGTAAGATTATATATCATGTTTTGGAATGTAGTAAAATTTCCCCAAGCAACCATAATGTTATCAATGTCTATACAAATAAAATATAACTAAATAAAATCATGGATACCTTAATAAAAATATTTTCATAAAAAATTACTTATTACACTAACATGGAAATAAATTATAATACAATGTTATTTATAAAAGATTATTTATAATCTATAAATATTTGAATCCTAAATTTGGGTTCATTTTTAACCATATAATTATATAATTTCAATATGATGATAATAAAATTAATCTTCCCAAAAACTATTTTTAGGGAAATTTATGGAATTATGATTATATTTTTCTTATATTTTAATTTTAATCAATGATACTGGATCTACAAAAATAATAACTATAATAATGATACAAATAATTCAATGATATTTAATGATTAAATGATATTTTTTCAAATTTTGAATATTTCTTACTGGCATTCAAGGATAGTGGAATCATGTCTCAGTCACATATATATGTTATACAGGAAAAATATGTTTGTGATAATTGATTCATAAAAATTGATTCATTCTTTTAGACATCAATGGTGGATTCATTATAATAGTATATCATCTTGAGTATAGTCATTTCAATTAGATAATTATGAATGGTATAATCGAGAATCAATCATATCTAAAAATTGATGATTAAGAATTTTGTTACCATTCCATCTTATGTTAATCAAAATAGAATAAAATTGACCATCTATTATTGATGTAAAAATTCTACCACATAAAAACATGTAATTATATATCGAATAATGAAATTAAAATTTAATTTGTGTTCATATTCTATATAGAAACTAAAATATTTCTTCCATACCCCATATGATCATTTTGTAAAAAAATACATATTCATTTTTTGTGAAAATTAATATATATATATATATACACACACACATATAAACACAAATAAACATTGTGAAATAATGTGGTATAAAAATATTCACTATATGTGATAAAATTATAAAAAACACTCCAAATCTAGCTAATGTATTCCTTTGAAATATACTATTCATTGACATAGTTCTATCCATTATTCACATACTCAAATTAGTATCAAACATATATTATATATTTATACAAAAACATTTAAATTAATTGGAACTACCTTTAAAAACCTAATCAACTTTAAAAAATGAATTAGGCCACATAGTATCATGGGATACCCTTAGAGTGTATAAATTTATTGAAAATACCTTTCCACAAATGTTTCTAGAACTCATTAAAATATTAACTATAATATTTTTATTTAAGTAAAAATATTTAAATTTTAATCCATTGGAAACAAAATAATGTCATAATAAATTATAAAATTTTCAGTAATTATTATATAATATTATCCAAATTTTTTAATTTTTTAACATTCATAAACAATTATTTTTAAATAAATAATTAAAAGATACAACTTATTATAAAAACATCAAATATATTTTTTAAATAATAAATAAATTTACTTACATTTGATTATTTTAAACAAAATTAAAATATTAACTTTACAATAGTTGAATACGATTGTGAAAAAATTGTCATTCCACTCAAATGTGATTAAAAAAACCATAAAATAGTAATGTCCCCAGCATGGCTCACATTATAGTAACTACATCGAGTCCTACCATGGCTATAGGCACACCTCCCGATACTCTAGAGGCCTATAACTTGTTGTAGGGGTCTACTGTGGTTCTGTGGGAAGACTATACCCATGTATCATAGTAGTAATATTAGCCAAAAAAACCACTGACAGTAAATTAAAATAATAATTACATTACATATATTTAATAAAATGGATCATTTTATAACAAATGAAATGATGTAATATATACTCATGATCATGATATATTACTTTATCCTATTTCCCACTAGTTTGATCAAATATACATAAAAATTAAAAAAAATGCATGTATATAAACTATTATTCCCTTTTCATGACTCATCCTAGCCTCCATGTCCCGTCAGAGCTATCCTATATGACCAGAAAACATTGGGAGCCTTCACTAAAAGAACATATGGTCAGTGAATATATTCATTGGTACCAAAGTGTCATGGATTATTGAGTAGGTAATGAGTAAAACTAAATATGGAACCACCAATATGTTCTCATACATAACTATTAAATCATTTTATGTTCATGTGATATGATTAAGTGAATAAATAAATAAATTATAGAATCATAAATAAATAACCACCATCTATATTTGGGTTATAAATACATTTATAAGATTAAATATTTGAATTTTGGAATGTGTTATAGTTTAAATAATTTCATCACTTGATTGTGATAACCTATATTAATCCCAACATTCTTAATGTGTTAAGTGAAATAAATGATTCTGAAGAGGTATTCTATGGAAACCCAACTACATCAATAATAGAGTTGATTCCTAAGTGGATAATAGTTTGAAATATAGTAGTATCATGCCCATGGTCGATTATTATAAGCAACTAATAGTAAATCTAGTGTCGTATATTAAACCAATTACAAGAATAAAAACTATTATAATCATATAGACATGATGTATAAACCCATGTGTCCTTGGAATTCCAAATTATATTAAGTAAAAAATCAAGGGATAAAACATGGAATTGAAAACCATTAGGAATCCTAATAAAATTCAATGAGATTTTTAAATTTGTTCTATAATTTCATACCCAAAATTAATTTTCTAGGATCACATATATGGTATCCAATTGTGTCATGATCAGATGTATAATCCAAGGAGACCTAACCAATGAAATGTATTTCGACCAAAATGAGAAATCCTAGGTAACTATAGAGGCCTTCCACTTAATATCTTTAGGTGGTGTGTCCCTCAAACAGTGTATCATATAATAAAATATTGAAGAGTTTTCTAGTCCCCAAAACCATTCTTTCATAAAAAAATGGGGCCACATAAGTCACAATCAATGATCATAGAAACATCCATTGAAGGATCACATCAAGGATTTGGGTTCTACTTTCTTACACGTATTCATTACTAAACTAATCTAAAAAACACTTGTATGTGTTCTTATATCAATGGGAACACTGGTAGGGATCCCTAGGTTACATTAAGTATGGAAACATCAAATTTAATCATCATTCACACTCTCAACTCTCTGGCCAAGCCTATAACTCAAGTGGTATTTCTTCCTTCAATATTCTTATGATCACCTCACGGTCTCAAAATCCTAAAAAGGAATTCCTCTATATAACTTGTCTCAAGATATAGACAATGACCAACCACACATTACATGTCATCTTAAGTAAATCACCTCACTCAATATTCCCACAAACTACTTAGGAAAAAACCATTGGGGGCTCATATCCAATCATGGGAGGAATATTCACCCACCAATAATCTCAATTGGCCCATTAGATCTAATTAATCTAAATGATCTACCAAGGAATAATCAGATTACCCATTCCAAAAAAATGATCTCTCTTAAAATGGGGAATAAATATAACATATATAAAGGGAAAATATGACCATTCATTTCCTTCACATCGTAACACCCTAAGATTTTAAAAAATATTTATCTTTAAATAAATTTCAATTATTCAATAGATTTCATTACATTAATCAACAAGAATAAAATGAACTGTGATATATTATAAATCACCTTTAATATTGATGGCCATGAATAGGATTGACCAAATTTATGAAATATATACAAATATTTTTTTTAAGTCAAATTTATTGATTAATTCCTAATAAATATGTAATCAATAGACTATATTTTCATATTATTTTTCAAGAAAATATGTTTATCCAAAATTGGTTTTTATTTCATTTTACATATGTAAATTATAATAAATTTTCCAGATATTTATAATTTATATTGGATTAATTTATTACAATTTTTTAATTGTATTTCAATGTTACCTTTGGGTGAATTTGTTGGGTTTTTTAAATATATTTATTTATCAATGAATCATGAAAAAAAAATTTATAACATAAATTAACATTCAATAAATAAAATAATTTAGAATACCCATTACGTTTTAAATTTATAATTATTTTAATATAAGTATTATTTAATTATATATAGTTTTTTAAATTACATGGAAATAAATATTATAAATGATTTAGGAATAGATTTATTTTTCAGGATGCAGCACATTTAAAAAAGATTCATCGCATTTTCAAAATTTATATAATTATAAATTTCATCCACTTTCCAAATTTAATTAAAAAAATGGATTATATATTTGGAATAAGGATTTTAAAGATTGGTAAATAGGTAATTTTTAGTTTTGTTATTTATAAATAGCAATCATGGTTAATAATTTCCACCTCATTAAAGGGTAAACCCCATAAAACATTGTTAAAACTATTCAATAACGCCTCTCAATATAAAAAAAGCTTGATTTTTATTTAAACTGATAATTTTTTTTCTACCATATAAATATTATAATATATATTTACATTTATAATGTTTGTAATATTAATTTAGTTAAAGAATAAATACAAAATCAATTTCTCTTTTTTTAATAAGTCTTTTAATTTTTTCATAGAGTTCGTGTTCAATTATAAATAATTATATGAAATTTGAATTATTTTTTATCATGACTATATATTTTTTATTTTTTATTAATGTAATAATTAGATTAAATGATAACAAAACAATGACAGATTGTTTGTCTAAGTAATATAAAGTGAAAATAAAATATTTCCAACAAGTTAAAAGAAATATAATTTGGATGAGTTAATTCCTTAAATGAATGTATTTTTATAAAAGTGGAATATTTTTTATGTTTTAAAATTTTAGAATCTAATTTCATCTCCATGATGATGTATATAAATATAACCATTTTTAATAGTCCTAAAAATTAAATTAATGGATTTTTTTTTCTAAATAAAAATTTATTAATTGAATTTAGATTAATAAAAATAATATATTGTGAGAAGTTAAAGGGATATTGTATAAAATTTCAACCATGCTAAACTTGATATTAATGTCCCCTTTAGTAGTATTTTTTTGAAACCTAAATTCTAAAAACCTTTAATTTCATGGTAATTTTTAAAAGGGAAAATGGGGTATTAAAACTAAGATTAAAGGGATGAAGCATTACCAAAATATGTCTATATTTATAAGATTAAAGTATTTTGAAGCATACTAATCCTATATTAGTATTATATCTACTTTTATACTATATCAAACTAAAATGAATATATTTTATTTAAAACAATTAAATAATTTCAATTATGTCATTTCCTTCACTATAAAAGGGCACCAACCCTCTTCCCTTCCTCACACCACCATGATGCACTTTATATAACACCCCTGTAAATGAAAATAATAATAATAAATTTTATTACCCATTTTAATAAAGGTATCCTTATTTTTGGAGTACTCCTCATTATGAATCCATAGATATGTGAGGCCTAATGTATAGTAATGTTAGGATGGGTGACCTCGATGGTAGTTTCCTATGGTTTTCATGAGTGATGATAAAACACAGTATGAGAACATGTGTATTAATGTTAGGAAATTAATTAGTATAATAAGAGAACTTAGTGTGAAATATCATGTGGTTTAATAGTAAGGAAACCAAGGTATTATAAGAGGCAGATGAGTTCATATTATTAGGTTTGTAGCTCGATGAGGTCAGATAATGAACAATAAAATCAAGGCAAATAAATAGAATGAATTCTAGTGTCACTTCCTAGGTTTTAGGAAGGGGTCATAGATTAAGAAATGTTTTATAATGGGTATATATTGTCTAAGGCATAGTAAATTAGATATTAAAAGGTAAAATGTTACTACCTATCTAAACAAGGTGTGCCTTTCCATTCAAGATCCTTCATTATTAGCTCTACGTTGTTAAGTAAGGCTTACCTTGGAGTAGTGTTAGGAAGAGTGGCCTCATGTGATGTTTCCTAGGGACTTTTTTAATGGGAAAAATTAATTATAGAACCAATTACATTAGAAAATGGGGAAATTCATTTCCCAAATATGTAACTGTGTTATTTAATAGCATGTGGTGTGTTGGTAAAGAAACCAATGTATTACATGACTTCCATGAGGTTAGCTTATTAGGATCATCACTCGAGGACTTCAATTCATGAAACATAGCAAACAAAGCCCCAAAATAACTTCTTATAATCATTTTAATCAATATTTTATTGGTTTTGGACACATATTTAGACTATATATGGGGTCCTTAAGAAGAAATCCATTAGAGGTATCTCAAATAGGTGGTAAACATTTTAACAAATCTATTTCAATTTTCTTCTTCTATTAACTCCTTATATCCAATATTACTCATTATAAATAGATATGGTAAATGTATACCCTATACTAATATTTCATTATGTTGATGTAATATACTTTTTGATCTCCTTTTTTAACAACTAAGAAATGAATATTTTGATCATGAGTATGTGTGGGTTACCGTATCCAACTAGCTATATGATTCATTTTCCATCACCATATCATGACTGGATTTTATAACATATTTCATATTTATATATTATATTTATTTCATAAATATAACTATATAACTATATAATATTATCATCATTTTTATATTTCCATATGTTATAAAATATTACCATGACTCATGCGTGCATGTGGACTGCCACCATTATGAATTTAATGGATCAGTTTTCCTTTTATATATTACATGGATAGTAATAAGATCATATTTTAAAAATATTTATATTGTATTTTTGATATAGTAAAGATTACATCAAGGTGAATTTTTTAAATTTTCTTTTTTTCATTCCATCAAAATGTGAAAATATTACTTGAGCGTACGTACCGACTAACATCTCCACAAAGTAATTTAATTCAATTTTATCTTCCACATCAAATGAATTATTATATTAGTGTAAATTATGAATAAATTCAATAATCATATGATTATTAAGAGTCTATATATGAAAAAACTAAAAAAAATTATATACTAGAACCATAAAACTAAAACATGTGTATAGAATGGGCCAGTTTCCCCCAAAATTATGATTCTTATGAAAATGATTTTAATAAAATGAAAATTTAAAATTATAAAGGATTAATTTATATTATGTTATTTATGACATTGTTTCTATAATATGTTTATAATAAATCAATATCTAATATGTATTAGACTTTATTATTTTCAAATAATGATAACACTTAATGTGAGGGTGTCTCAACTCACTTTGTATTCCCATTAGAAAAATGACATAATCCCCCAGTGTATTTTAATTTGGTGTATACAATACCTATTTTATTTAAAACATAATTAATGACATTATATTCATTATATTTAGAGATAAATTTTAATTTATTTATATCAAGGAGGTTATTATTGAATAGTTACCAATCGGTAATGGATTTATGTTACAATAGAATTTATTTACATGATTTTCTATGCAATATTTATAAAGATGGAAATTTTAGGTATCATGTTCTTTATAAAACATATAATTTATTCTACTAAATTTAATTCATGATTTCTTATTCCTTTTTACTAATTTAATCCCATTTTTTCTTTAAATGTTCAATAATTGTTTTTCAAAAAAAATCTAATTTTATTTAATCTTTGATCGATGAACATTTCAACACATGTCCATGGATATAAATATTATATTAAATATTTTTTAACTATAAGTGGAATGTTTTAAATTTTCCCATTATATTCATGTTACATTCCCAAAAAAATATTTAAATTTATGATTTTTAATGAAATAATTTCAAAAAAATTTGGTTTTGATTTTTTATAAATTCTTAGAAAGAGTGTTCTCTTTTAACATATATGAATTCAAGGATATTATCGATGCCATTATTTTTATTTTTTTTAATATTAATTTATAATTTTCGATAGTTTTTTTCATGGAAAACAATTTTAAAATATTATTGGTTTATTTAGTTAAAATTTGATCACGAAATAAAATATATTTTTCTATTATTTTCAAGAAAATGATCAAATGTTATTTTAATGTTATTTTTCATCTATGTTAATATATTTATAGATTATAATACTTTACTAGGTATATGATATTATGATACTATTCCAAACCTTTATCTTGATGAATTATAATATTTATGATTTAAGGATAATATTGTGAAATCCATTTCTTTCTCGTGATAGAATTATATTTTAATTTATCCATTATAAAAAATGACTATTTTTCATGAGATATGGTGTTATGAAATGATAAAATGATTATGATGCCCAGTTTATTTCCATGGGTTATTATATGTTGATATGATTAATATTATATGATTTTGTGTCACACATTTATATCATTTTTTATGTGATGTATGGGCACTGGACTAAATATCCCCCAAAATCATTGGGAAATGACTTATATCTCATGAGATAATAATTATTGGAATTGAGAGTAATCCCAATTTAGTAAGGAAATTATCCTCTTATATTTTTATGGGATTCAACCTTGACTATAGAAATTACGGAATAATGAGTAACACAATACACTTTGATAGTTTTGGTTGTGACCATTGAATAAGGAAATGATTTTTCGATGCTTAAATACATTCTTAAGACTTGTGTGTTAATCTTTTGATATGATCTTATGTATCATGATTGGTAATTAACAATGCCACACCCATAGGTATTATATCTTTTTATTAAATAAATCATTATTCCATGATTCATTACTAATGATCTTTTACTCATTGGGTATGAATTTCTATAGTTTTGGTCGTGTTCTCATAAACCTGGATTTATAAACAGTTATGAAAAATTAGGGTCTGTTTCATTTACCCTAAAAAAAATTTGAGCACACCCTTTGTCATGTTTTCATTCCCTATGATATGAATAAAGGTTTTATGTATGGTTTTTTAGGAATATTAGAATGTGAATAGAACTCGTCTGTAGATTTTGATGCTCTTTCATGGAATAACATGTTTAAGAATCTAGTATCCAAATATGAAAAAAAAATTGGTTCTATGAAATATATTGGTTTTTATGAATTAAATATTCATATAATATGATGATATATTTATTTATAAAACTCTATACTCAACTCAGTAGGATTCATAAGAGTTGTTATTTATTTTTGGATATTATGGTTAGAGAGATCTGTTGGAAACATATGGATAAGTATATGTATAGGTTAATTGAATAAATAATTAGTAAAATAGTGATTGTGTGGTTTTATTAGAAATTAAATTCATATCTAGATAGAGTTATTTAGATGCACCTCAACAAAATCATTGAAATCCAATTATTAGGAATTAACTTGATCATAATTGGTGCATGATGAGTTGTTCTAAGATTGAGCCCTAATCTAGACACTCTCTAGAGATATATATTTGTTAATCCAAATTTTTATATAAAAAATTTATTTCAATTGGTGGTTATTGTGGATGGCCTAAGAAAAATTTATGGTTTCAATTAATAAAAAAAATTCATGGTCTAAAGATCATATTAATGATTTTCCATGGTTTTATGATTACTCACTATGACTATTGTTTCTCAAGTTATGATTTTAGGTTTTACTCAATGGTCGGATCCATGGATAATTTCATTATCACTACATGTAATCAATGATTAATTTATTTTACTTAGGTGAAAATTGATTAAATGGGAGATGGAATGTAAATTATTCTGGTTGTTCTAAATAAGCTCCCTCAATCTATGATTCGCAATGTAAACCTAGGTAACATTTCTAAAACAGATGATAAGAGAAAAATAGTTTTTTATGAATGATTATCGGATAAATAACTTACTGGAAAGAAGATAACATTTAATAAATATCCTAAATATAGAAGTTATAACTCAAGGTAATGTATCAATGAAATAGTTTAATGTTTTTCATAATGAAAATTTGGTAGAATGTTATTAATGTTTATTTTAATGAATATTTTGGTTAACAAAGTGATTGAGAATAATGGATTCTTTAAAAATATTTAATTATTTAATCTTTTAAATATGCAACGTATGGGGATTAATAAAATAAATTTCCTAGTGGGGATGCTAAAAAGAGGTCTAGTATACTTATATTAGTAATTATTTTACTATAGTGGATGAAGATACTACGAGTGACATATGAAATAAAGGATAAAATAATGTATAAGATAAAAAATCATTGTACATTTTTTATCTAGGAAGTGTATTGATCGAAGTGTTCATGTGATGGGATTAGATATTTATACTATGAAGGTGATTTATCAATTTTATTATTTTTATATGAATCAAGAAATATGTCATGAATTTTCAGTAGTATTTTTTTAAAAGTGTAATCCAGAATATATTTTTTATTATTGACTATAATGAAATGATAGTAAGTGGTAATTATATAGTTTTTGAAAACATATTATTAAGAGATAGATAACCCTTAATACATGTCTGATGTGAAGATAATAATATTCTATTGGGATAATGATTTGATTAATATTAATAATGTCAATCAGACTGTATTGGTAATCTTGAAATTTGTTGGCGATTTCAAGAAAAAAATTAATTTATTAAATATTATAAAATTTTATAAATTTATTAGATATATTAGAAATTTTTTGTAGAGTAATTTTTTTGAGGAGTAATTGTATTAATTGAGGTTTTATGGTTATTTATGTTATTTATTGTAATAATTAGCACGTTTTTTGAGAATATATGATATTGGAATTCCTGTTATTGGTATTAGATATTAAAAGATACTTTGATTTGATTAGGGATGAAAGTAAAATTTATTTTAGAAATTTTTTGATATACTTTTTATATGTTGAGTTTTGTTAGATATATTTGAGAGGATTAATAATTTTAAATATTTATGGAGTTATTTAAGTTTATTTTTTTGCATTGTTGTTGATGTTTTAGTAATTGATGTTTTACTTTATCATATGCATATTTATAATTGTTGGATAACTTTTTCAAACTATATCTAGTTTTGTAAATATTTATAGATGGTAGGAATTTCTTTTCAATTATGATTCATTAATTAATAAAATTCATCATAGTTATATAACATATAGAATATTAGATGAATTTGGGATGGAAAACTACTCAAAGTTAATCCTAATATGAAATTACTCATATGTTATAAAATACGTAAAGAATTTATATTCTCATGTACATCATACCTTTATGGGAAATTATATTTATAACTCTGTTATGTGGAATATTAATATATCATGTCTTATGCAAAGAGAATATCTCTTCTATATAGGTTTATTTTATAAAACTAAAGATTTATATATAAATATATACTTTATTATTGATATACATGATAAGAAAATACTATAATTATAAGTAGATTCATAGAAATTAGTTATCATGATAGAATCAACTTAATATTTTATTATTGTATTCTGATACACTAATTCTATTATGTGATAATTAAAATTTCTAGGGAAATGTTTTTACTGGGGTATAATTTAACACCCTGAGATATTATAATATATTATTCTTTAAATAAATTGTAAATGTTTGATTGTTTTATAGACACCAAGAACAAAATGTAAAAAAAACCAGGATATACTATAACCTATATATTTAATTGATGGGAATGAATAAGATTTAACATGTAATGATATATATATATATATATGTTTTATCCAAGTAAAATTTTTTTATTTATAAATAATATATAAGTACTAGATATTTTGTAAATTCAATTTATTCACCAAGAAAATATTCCATCTTTAGAAAAGGTTTTTATTTCATTTTATCCATGGGAATTATCATTTATTTATACCAGCATCAGATATTTTATTTTAGGAATTTAATACCTTTTCATGAATAAACATATCAATATTAAATTAGGGTTTATATATTTTTATTTTTCTATAATTATTTATTTTTCATTAAATAGTGAATGATAAAATTATTTCTTTAAAACTTTCATTTCATTTCATTAAATCATGAAATTTTAAACTCATATTATTTATTTAATTGTATCTTAAGGTAAATTAATTTTCATTTAATTTTATATAATCTAATTAATAACCTGGAAATCTACATTATACTTTTATGTTATATATTCATTTGTAGTCTCAAAAACATTATATTTTTAAATTTTTTTCATTTTGATTTACACTTTTTTGTAAAACGAATTTTTATATACTTGTTGAAATTTAATCATGAATAATTTATTTCAATATTTTAATTATTTTTGTTATTTGGTAAATATGTTTCTTTTATTTTTTTCATTACGAATAGTAAACGCGGTAAATATCTGAAAATTTAGTAAGGGTAAAATGGGTATAACAATGTTAAAACTATGATCGGGAAATCTCCCCAGGAAAAAAATTGTCTAATTGGATTGTTTTAATTGGATATTAAAAATATTTTCTACTAATTTTTTTGTATTTATTTTTTACTTCATATGATAATAAATATAATATTATTTTATCTAAATAATGAATAACAAATGTCAATCTCTTGGTATTAAAACCTAAAATATTTTCTATATGAATAAATAGAGTACTTGTTTTGAAATAAATGGTAATTTTAATGATGTGTATATTTTTTTGAAGGTAATTTTTTAATGTATATTGATGTAATTGTGACCATAAATCATGAGGAAACAATGAGAAAATTCTTGTTCATGTAGATGGTAAATTATTTAAATGATTTTGAAAATATAAAAAAATACAATTTATATTAAATATTATTTTATAAGAATTTTTTAGATAAATAACTTATTAGGTATGTATTAAAATTTAATATTATAATTCTATTTCAGTCAATATGTATATAAATTAAAATTATATGAATAGTCTAGATAATAATATTTTTTGTAGGTTATGTTAAATATTAATTTATTAAAACATTTTAAATTAATAGAGAACTTATACTTGTCTATTTGAGTAGGATAGTGTCTATAATATATATTAATTTCTATGATGATTTTATTGTTTTCATAAATTATACGTTGTTTTAGTACATTGATTTTGGTAAATAAATGATAAATCTTTACACTTAATTGATTATTTTAATTATTATGAGTTTTTTTAAGGATATAATAGGTTTTTGATAATTAAGAAAAAATCGGAAAATTTTAAGAGTAAGAAACCCATCATGTACTAACCTGAAACATAATAGAATAACATAAGAATACTGAATCCCAAATCCAACATTATATAGAGGAAGGGAATGCTTCAAATGTTTGAAAAATAATTTTTCAACAGTGTAATCATTACAATATTATACTTCATATGGAGAAGGTGATGTCAATCATGGTATGTTTTGAAGTGAATTTTCATTGTTATAATATGATACATGATGTGGGAACCATTCATTTTTCTTATGTTTTAGGAATTTATAATATTTATTGAAGTTGTTGTAGTTTAATTTTACATGCCATGTAAAATATCAACCTCCTAAAATTTTCAAAAAAGAATAATTTTTTATGTACTGGATAGGGTTTCGATGGGGAGGCCTATATTTAGACACCATCAGATTCTATTTTGGAGGATCTAGGAAATCATGATATATAGATGACCACTAACAGAGACATGTGCTTATCCAAAGATCCCTTATTCTTTTCCATTCTTCACCACATCTCTTCTCCAGGTATCTATGCTATTCATTATCATCATGTTCACCCTGAGTGTGTAATTTCATTTTTTTTGGGTGACGTGATCATCGAGGGAACTATTTTTTAGGGATTAGTTATATTTTATATTCATGATATGGATTCCTACAACATTATTTATCAATTTTTTTCTTCTTCTTTTACTATTCCATGAACTTTTTTTGGTAATTTTTGGATTTTTATTTTACCACATCAATTTATTTCCCTAGTTTTTACATGACCATTATGAAATATAGTTCAAATCTATTTAAATGTGTTATTGTGTCACCTATTCATGTGATTGGACCTTTTAGATGACCATTCCAGTAGTTAAATTATAAGATCAATATAGTTTACAAATTCCAAGAATCCTTACTGTCTGAATTTAGAAAGAAAACTTGAATGAAACCAAATTCAATTCATCCTCTTGGGTACAAATCTGAAAATAATTCAACTCCTCATGCCTCACATTTTGATCTCAAACCCATTTTTTCTGTATATTCATTCTTTTTCTAATAAATCAATAAAAATATTGTATTTATTTTAATTATTATATTGTATATGGATCATACTATGGGGTTCGATACTCACACCAATAAAGTAAAGAATGTTTTTTGTTAGTTTTTCTATTTTTTATTGTTTATTAAATTTTTGTATCCTCATATGAATTTAAAAACACTAAATGGGTTATAATCCCACTTATGAATCACATTTCATTTTATAGCAACATTATTCATCCCTAATATATACAATAACAATGATATCATGGTAATCAAAAAATGGTTCAATGGGGTTGTTTAAACTGAAGCACAATGGATAAAACATCAACTAAACTTCAGGAAATTTTATTCAATGAAAGAATTTTTACTCATAATATTCAAATATTATAAATATATCATATTATTCACTATAACATCAAAAATTATTTATTATACATAAATATTATATGTAATTCCATGTGTTCCATTTATATAATTATATTAAGACAAAATCCCACATATCTTCCTCACTCCACCTTGAGGAAATTTCCTCAAAAAAACTTAATAAAACATCCTCTAAAAATTATTATATAATATTTATAAAAAAAATTTACAAAAAAATTGCACACATAGAATCATTAATAATAAATATAAATGATGTCCTCAATGAGGAGGTAAAAATTTTAATAGATCATTTTATTTTACTTATTATTTAACCTTATTCATTTGTTTCATAACCATCCAAATATAGTAAAATCAGTATCCCACATATAAATGTGAGGTCAGAATAATAAAAAGTTACACAAGAGGGGGTGAATTGAGTATTTTCAAAAATATTCCTCTATTCTGGAATTTGACAACCTCTGTGATTAATATTGATATTTATTGTTTTACTTCTATAATGATTATAAGTAGTAGATGAACAGAAATAAAGAACATATATTGTTATAGTGGTTCGGGGCACAAAGATCCCCTAGTCAACCCCATCAATCCCTCATTCTATGATATTGGTGAATTTCACTAGCAATTTCCACTTATCATAATAACATCAATCCAAAACTGAGTATAGGCATTTCACACTTTTTCAGAAAAGGCTAAAAAAGGGCTTTTGTCTTATTTAATAGGGAAGTGAATATCAATATCGTAGATCGAGAAGCTAATACATCACCACAACTGAGATCATGCAGTTGAAACTCCAATAAATCCATATAGTTTTATTTTTTTACTTGGGTTATTATTCAAAATTGTAGTAATATAAACAAATAGTATATAGATCATATTTTTCATAAATTAAAGTAATCTAGTAGGTAATGTTTTGAAGTGTTCCTGGTTTCATATGATCACCAATAATAATAGTATAAAATAGTTATAGTAATCTAACAATATTATGAGGTATAACATGTATGTCTCCAAATTGTAGTCTCTTCTTCAAATTTAATCATTAGATGAGGAAATACTTATGAGAAAATATTCAATAGACATTATTAGAATATAAACAAATATATAACATTAATATCATGAATTTTGAAATGATACACTGGAAAAATATATGGAGCATATGGATTTCTTCGATATACTAGATCCAAGAATGTAGCATAAAATATTGAAAAAATAAAAATTCCAATTAACTAGGGGAGTCTTAACTCCCCTTAAGAATATGAGATATTTTTTAAGATTAATATGGTTCATTGAAATGATTTTAATGATCCTTTAATCGGTCTTTAATTCTAACATGACCATATTTGTAATATCGTTTTTAAAACATAGATTAAAAAATTCACCATTGAAAAGACAATGTATGGTTTAGACACATGGAATAAGTTTCCTCACGTATCGTACGGTTCTATCACATAGTGAAGGGTTCATTTGCATAGAATAAGTTTACTACCAATGTATGGTTCCTTAAATATACTTTCATATTAATGTAATTTAGTCAAAAAAGTATCATATAAATGATAATCCATACACACAACCTCTTCATCATAAAATCCAAAACATATCTTTGATTAACCATACTTTCACTTTTCTAAATGTAGGGTATGAAAAGTAATTAGCAACTCAAAATTAGTGTTGATGATCCATATGGTTGATGGTTCTATGAATGTAAGGATACTAATCCAAATAAAAACTATTTATTGTGGCCTAGGGTTGATACCATATGCATGTGATAACATTCCAACGTAACATAGGGATAATGAATACAACACTTATTTTTGGATAATATGGTTTGACATCGTGTTTCAAAATCAATTCCCAAAATTCTTACTTCCATTAACATAGATAAAAAATTCCTCTATTTTTTTCCAAGAAAACATCATTAGAAAATGAACTAATGTATTTGTGAGAATCAAAATCGTCATTTACTAGAGTATTTTTAAGACAATATATTCCCAAAAATCTCCTCCTTTTGATGATCACCAACCCATTACATAGTCCAAAACAAAATTTAACGAAAATGAAGGATTTGGAAATGCCAAAAATAGATAATGAAGAAGATATATAAAATATTTCAATTTCATATAATTATTTAGATAGAGAAAAAAAGATACTTGTAAATTGAATAATAAGAAAACCCCCTACTAAAATGTGTCATTTAACTATTCTCCCTCAATGATATTCATCATATATATTCTACCCCTGTCTCCGATATCTAAATGATGGTTTGAATGAATAAATCATTTAAACTGCAGTTAATGTAGAAATGGACTATAAATGAAAATTTCAGAAAAAATAATGTAAGATAAATAAATTTTGGATTGAAATTGAAATATTTAACTTAAATAAAAAAATAAATCTAAATAATAATAAACTAAATTGAATTTAGAATGAATTCAAATTTTTTGAAAATAGAGTGAAATCCACATCCAATGAAATCTTTCTTTAAAATACGAGGATATTATTAGAATTCATTGACGTATAAGGCATGTTAGGATTAGGATTGGATTGAAAACAACATTAATATCAATGATCATCATAAATATGTTTTTAAAATGGTTGATGAAAGATTATAACCACTGTTTATGTTCCTTCATTGAATCATTACCAATCATCAATTTCTCAAAAAGATAAATGTTCACCATCTAATTTCCAACTTCCTCTGACTGAATATATGATGTCAACTTATCCATAACATGATTAAGTTATAATCTCAAATAGGATTCATTAGAAGTAAGCTGAATAACCAGATGTCTTTCATTTTATAACAGAATACTAAAAGGGGTATTGTTGAACTGAACAGTGTGAAATATATCATTGAAATTAGCCAGTACTGAGGTTATTCCTTCAAAACTTATGATCAGGTCTAGAGGTGTCTATTGAAAGGATGTTTATGTTGGGTTTCATTCCATCAGAGACTAAAATTCTCTCCCTATCATGAACTTTATTTTGTCAAAAATCTAACTTCATGAAAGATTCATATTTCAACCAAATGAACTCTCTAGAAAAGTTGCTGATAAAATCATTATGGTCTCTAAAAAACATTATATTTGAATTTCCGTAGATAGAGATTAAGTGATTCATATTCAGATCTTGGCATTATAGAACTTCTCAGATCTTAAATCATCCTTTTCATAGATTCCAATTCTTATTGTAGAAACATGTTCTGAGACCCCACATATTCTCCTTTCATACCAAATATTCAGCATGAGAGTTAGAGGATTCTTGATACGGATCCCCAACATGATCAATTTCAATTAAATAAAACATTGTGTCATAGTTTCATTTTGATCTATCTCATAAGGTAGATCATCCCGTATCATCTGAATCAGGAATAATAAGAGAAATATTTTGAAGATCATGGACATATTCCTTTTAATGTTATTTACTATGAGACCTTTTCTCAACAATGGGTGTCTCCTTTTAAGCACTAACAATATCTTCATCCATAGTCATTGGAATTTTGACTAAAATTCTTCTTATTTGATCACGAGTCTCTTCAGAAAATGATTCCCTTTATTCATCATTCCTCTATATGATAGAACCAGCCAATGGAATCATCCCCTCCTCTCCCTGAGTAGTTGTCAACAACCATTGTTGTTGTCTCACTCCAACAGGTAGATGACTATTTCTAGAATTCCTATAAGAAAAACCTAACTACATTATAGTCCCAACATTTACAACACTACTGGGATATCATGTTTTACCAAAAAAGATATATCATTTTTAATGTTCTTCACAAGAAAAAAATAAATTATTCTTCTATATGGATTAAATCTCATGTTTTCATCTTTATAGATTAAATGGTTTAAATGCCTTCTCATAATTAAATTGAAATTTACCCTAATGTGGTTCAAAAAAATCAAGCATACGTGTCTGTTTAAAGAACCATCTCTAACCCAGTAGTCCTTAGAAAAATTTCATACTGAATGAATTTCATAAAATCATAGAGATCATGAGTAATCTATTTCATCATTACCTTATTAATAGTTCTTATTCCAAACAATTAAAACACGAAGACAACTAAAAAATATTTTCCGTTAACTATATTCATCAAAAAAAATGAAACTCCCCCTCATGGGTAAAAAAAAATAGTTCATCCATTTCCATATACATAATTGAATATTTAGTATCATTAATCATAGAAATAATAGTGTTTCATCGAATACTAGACTGAACGTTTCATTTCTATAGAATATTTTTACTTCAATATCATATACTATATGTATGTAATCTTATCTAAAATAAAAACCTATACCTTGAAATCTTATATCTCCCTTGAGAGAAATGTTTTTTGAATATAAATAATCAAGATCAATTACATTACATCGGAGAACTATGTAATAAAACCCTGATGAATAAGTAGAGTCATAAACCCAAGAATCTTCATTTTTTCTTCAGGTTTCAAAATATTAATGTTTCAAGTTCTAGGGATTGAAGGTTTCGGGTTTCAAAAAATGAGAATCATGAGAATCTCCATAAACTGAAAGGAAATATAGGAGAGGTGAAAGATGATAGGATAAGAAGAATGGTTTTCTCACACAGATTGAGAATGTACTCATTATTTTTTAATTTGAAAGGACTATTAAAAAGAAATATAAGTTTAATTATTTTTAAAACAAAATAAAATATAAAAAAAAATACTAATTAAAAAATAAATAATTTTATTATTTAAATAAAAATAAAGTTACTAAAATTAAATAAACCAAGATTTATTTAAAATAAATCATTCATAACTCCCCCTTAATAAAATTAAAACATGTACTCGGAGGAGTTTTAGAATAAATATTAGCTAATTGATATTCAGTATAAACAAATTCTAATGTTTTATCCTTTTTATAGAAATGATCTCTTAGAAAATGATGCATTATAAAAATATTATTAGCACAACATTGAGTTATAGGAAATTTTTTAAAAAAATTATATCACTAGTATTATCACATAAAATTGGTATAGTATAAAAATTTAGTCCATAGTTCAATATAGTATTTCTCACTCGCATTACTTATACATAGATACTACTAGTAGACATCTATTCTGTAAGGACCCATCCTTAAACATTACATAATCTTGAATTAAATGAATAATTCATATTAAGGATATTTTAGGTTTAGAGTTTTAGGGTATTAGGTCATAACATATACATTAAATCTCAGATACTACAAAGTAGAAACTTCTACTTAGTTTCAGTTTTTTCCTAAAATAAAACCTTTTAAAAAAACATGTATATTTCCATGTTTTAGACTACATGACGTTTCCTTGATCCCATCATTGACCCTTTTCATCTTTTTTCCTATGAAAAACATTAAAAAAAACATGGGATAAGCATAAAAAACTAAGTAAGGGTTATAAAATAAGGGAAGGAAACATTAACCCATCAATAAATACAAATCAATAAAACCATACTTTTCAATTATAACATACCTCATGATATCATAAGATTTGTGAATAAGACATAGAAATCATAAATCATAAAGGTAACTTGTTGAATCCTTATCAAAATTACATTTTATCTTTCAGAGCTATATGGGGAGTTATGTTTTGATTACCCATCGCAATATATTTCCTAAATCTCTTAGGATAAACATGAACATTTACCTCGACCGCATTACATAATGCATCAGAGAGCTATCTCAGGATCATCGACCCTAGGTTTATCACGGAACCACCCGTATACGTAAAAAGGTCCCAGGAACCATAAAATGTTCATAAAAAATAAATTAAGCATAAATGAAATATAACATTTCCACATTGTAATAACAATATATCATTTTAAGATATTTACATAATCAATTATTTATCGAACCATTTTCAAAATCATATAAAACATTTAATAAAAAGATTTTTGAATCAAAGTATCCCACAACACATTGATGATTTTGAAAGAAATTTTAATTTCAAAACATTCATGTACATATAAATAAATCTTTTAAAAAAATATTTAAAACATGGACATTTATGTGAAATATTTAAAAGAATAAATCATTAAAATATTTAAAATTATATTTTAGTTAAGAGTTCCTATCCAAATGAGAGACACTTGAATACAAATAATTGAGGAATAACATTAATCAAAGCTTATAATATCATTAAAATAAAGAGATTAATGATATAATATGTTAAAGGGAAGTATATAAAACATATAAAAGTGATTTTTTTTTATAAAAACAAATAGGATTCAATTTAATATAAATTGAGACAAAGTCCATTGCAAAGATCATATCCATAGATCAAGGACAAATAAATGACAGCATTATGTGTGAAAAAAATAATACACCACATATAAGTGGATATTAAGTGTAAAACAATAATAGTTCATTCAAACTTATTCATATCATGACATAATCAATAAGTAGATGCTTAACCCAAAGTATTGAAATTCGGTAAAGAAGTTCCCTTACAGAAATTCTACAGCCTAGTGACGTCACATAAAAATTTAAAAAATGAGTTGATGAGAGAAGAAATGGTCTCTCATTACATGGACATAAAATTTATAGTAATAAGGATATATAAAAACATATCCAAATATTTTATAATTGAAATTTAAAGACTTAACATAGAATAAGTCTTTGACTAAAATTGGAGGGTGCAAGGTTCCCTTACCGATGTGGTAACTTATGAATCATACACCACATGAAATAAGGATCATATAATGAATATTTAAATACCCATAAATTGATGTATATTATACAATGAACACAATTATGGTCAGTACATAGACTACACAAAAGAAAATAGTGGAAAATATAGCATGAATCTCACGGGAATAAAAGTTAGATAAAACCCCCTTACCTAGTGTCTAACTTGACTCGTTCGTTCTTTAAATCTCCTAAATAATAAACTGGAGTTAATTTATATTTTCGTGAGAACCGTTTTCAAGTTTATTATTCCTTTTACATCACTTATTACCACATTATAAACATTACATAGTCATTTATGTTAATAACATTCGTTTAGTCGATATTTGGTACTTATAATTACAAGTTTTCCATGTGGTCAAAAGTAAATTATATACAGAATGATATTCATGATTTACATATCATATAAATCATATATATATATATATAGTGTATAAGAATTTATAAAGTCCATATCATCTGGATATATGAAAATGAAATGCACCGTTCATGGAGACGGTAAGCCGTACGTACGCCTGAACGCTACTTCTATTTCATTTTTTTCATTTTAAATGAAATTAAAACTAAATGATACATAGGTATATTTTTATTACAATTTATTATCGTATTTTATATATGATAAGTAATTTCATAAACAATATCCTTCATACTTTCCATGAATGTTATGAACGAGCCGTTTAACTTTGAGGGGTGGTAGTCTGCACTTCCTCAAATGAAATTATCATATATATATATATATATATATATATATACAACTTGAAAATCCTAAGGGTATGTTATATAAGATAATTATAGAAGAACGTAGAAAAAATAAATATCATATATATAATATATATTATTATATTTCCATCATAATGGCATCTATAATAGGTGTTTGGAGAAGATTGAAGAATCATCGTTTTGTGAGGCAATAGTTCGTCGTCCACAGAAACATTACGTTCTATACCCATTAGATAGAGGAGTGTGTATGTGTTGTTCTACTAATTCTCATAAGAAACACCTACTATATTTATTATATTGGTTTTGTTTTTGAATAAAATATTAAAAATATCATAGGGTGTGATGAAGTAAAATAATAAAAAATGGCTTCAGGGAAGATGTTTCCCTTAAATCAGGTAACTCCCTTTTGTTTGAACAAAAAGGGTTTGTTGAAGTTACTTCATCATAATTTAAGGCTTCAAGTTAGAAGAGAGGGATATTGGAAGATTATTTGGGCAGAGTTTGGATGAGACAAGGGGCCTGAGAGGTGTGAGTAAAGGGTTAGAGGTGATGGCTTTTTAAAAGGGGGAGGAGGGGCACTTTTGGAAAATTTAAAAATATTATTTTATTATAAACTACATTTCAGTTTCAGAAGGTCCCAAACTCATTAAATTATAATATGAGATGACAATTATTTTAAATCCTCTGAACCAATATATTTTAGAAATGTTTTCGTTACAAATTTAACCTTATCATTTAGCTTTATCCTTTAGTTAACTAATTTTACTCTTACCAGGTCTTCTTGTCTATTCAGTCAATAAGGTTAGTAAAGTTACTATAAAATTCCAATAGAACAAGAAGTGGTTCATTAATGAAATTTTCAAAATTATATAGGCCATTTGGTCGAATCACATATTTTTAGGATTATTATATCATTTAATAATATAATATTTGTTTTCAAAACTCATTTATGTCAATTTAAATATTATTCATATCATGAATTTAAAAAAAACCCAAAAAACATTATTATTTCTAAAAACATTAATTAATTCATTGATAACAAGTTATCCTAATCTATGAAATTCTTGGATGGCATAAAAAGTTTAAAATAATTTTTTTAACATTTATAATCTCATTTATTTAAATCTTTCATTAATGAGGTAATCATTACATCACCAATGTGTCACAAATAAAATTATTTATTTGATATCTAAAAATTATAAATAAAATACCATGATATAGTAAATATTTTTATCTTTTTAATGATTATTTATAGTTCAATATATCAAGTATATAACCCCAAATTAATTTTTTTTAGAAAAACAATACATGTTTATGATATTTTTATTTTTACATTAAATAAAAAGATATTAATGTAATTATCTTAACCAAGTGGCTTTCAAATGCCAAAATTTTTACCCAATGATTATATTGGTTATCCATGACTCATAAAATAAGGTTAGGACAAGTTTTAAGGTAATTTTATATTATTATTATATTATTCTTACCTTGAATTACCCTATTTACCTTTTACCACGGTAAATAAATGCAAAAAATACTCTTAACCAAAAATTATTTTCATCTTATTGAAGTAAATATTACTTACTGATGAATACCATTTATGTTGAAATTTTGAAATTCTATTCACAAAAGCGGTAAATTTTCATTTAAATGAAAAATTTGTTTTTTAACTACTTATCTGAGTTTTCACTATTCATAAAAAAATGACAGTTTTTAAAAAAATACGAAAAATTCAGCCTAAGATATATTTGATATTAAAAATCAAAAAATGATTTCTATTTTAAGAAATTCAAAACATAGAAGTTGAATTAATTAATTTAATATTAATTCATGTTCTCAAAACTAAAAGCTTATTTTTAAGAATTAATAACTATCAAAAGATTGACACGTGTTTATATCCAATTTCAAAGTGAAATTACATCAATGACCAACACTATATTAATTGGTAAAAATAAATTTTAATTACACTTTAAAACAAATTAAAAAGGTAATATAACCCTATAAATTAATTATATTAAAAATAAGTTTTGAATTAAAATATATGTTTTTTCACTATTCATAAAAATAGTCATTATCATAAAAATACAAAAATTTCATCCAAAGTAAATTTTGTTGTCCTAATTCTAAAAGGGAATTTTCTTTTGTCAAATATAATATATAAAAGTGAAAAAAACAATATTGGGAAAAGGTTCTCTATCGAAAGGTGGTAAAATGACCTTTTAAAGAATATTATTGAATTTATGCTTAAAATCATATTCTTTCTTACTTTAAGCCTATAAAATCTATTAGATAAATGTAATAAAATTTGAGAAACATATTTTATCATAATATAGTTAGTTTTGTTCATTCTTACCAATAAAAAGTCAAGGAGTTATTTACCATTAAAAATAATAATATTATATTATTATTATTAAGTATAACAAAACGTTGTGTGCAATATATGATTTCAAAGAAACCTGTTGTTGTGTATCAGGTACCCATCGAACATAGCATCCCATTTAAAGTAAAATTAATATTCAATTCAAAAATATTAATAAATATGAAAATTTCACATTCATTATTTACTTGGGATGTTACATCCATCTCCCCTTTTGGGAATTACGTCCATGTAATTTTAAAATTGGGCTCAGAAACTTCATTGAAAGCCCCATATTGGAAAACGAGAAAATAATACCATCACTTAAATATAAATAAAGAGAAGTAAAAAGGTCATCTAAGATAACCCATACTAATATTTCATTTATGAAAACAAGGATATGGAATAAAAACTAACTCTCGTATACTAAATGAGAGTGATAGAGAACTTTATCACAAAAAGATAACCAGCACAATACTAAACATTTGTGGTTGGGTAAAAGTCTGTTGGTAAAAGAAAGAATATAACATTATTTCATTAAGATTCAATTTATAGAGTTGAAAAAAATTATTAATACTTTGACAAATATAATAAGGAAACATACATTTTTGTCATGTAGAGTGCCATCCTTTAATAAAATTTTACCACAAACTCATATTTTCTACAAACGATGAGTATTCAAGATGATTTGATCACACCTGAAGTGCTAGAATCATCTTCTAGTGAATCACATAAACCAAAAAAGATGAACTATATATTTACCCTATCTTTATACATTATCCAAAACAAAAATGGTTAGTATAAGATCAGATAATCCCCAAAAAAATACATTATAAAAATAAATACTAATCTTAATCTCCAAAATTCAACAAAATAGTAGCCATTGTTCAAAAAAGACCATTTAATACACATTTTCCCTTAAAATTCTTAAATATAATGGAAACTATGATTTAAACCCATAACTAAAAATAATTTAATCACATAGTCTTCAACGGTAAATCTTATCATTTATCTCCAAATAACATTGACAACTCTTAATGTCTCATACTAAAGAGTAAGTAACCTAATCACATATTCTCTATGAAATGTTAATCATTTACATAAATAAAACAAATTTCTATACGTACACAAAAAAAACATAGATTCTTCAAAAATAAAATTTCAACCATTACTCCATAAATGAGATCCCATAGTATTATATTTTCCTTGAGCATATAGTTTTCCCAAAAGAGAGAACCTCTTACAAATTAACCATTATCACTTAATCACCAAATCATTTTCTTAAACTATGGATATCCATTTGATAAAATATATGTTCCCAAAATCAACTTATTATTGATCCATAAAATCATATAATAAAAAAGAGTTAGTCATAATAACCAGGGACTTCACATCGTCCTGTGGTAGGTGATAAATCCTAATATCACATTAGTTGTTGGTTCGATTCCCACAGCTTTGTCTGATGTGACGGGTGGTCACATGGTCTGTGTGTTATCCCTTTTTTCAAAAATTATATAATTTTTTAGAATTCCAAAAAATGAGATAGATACCTATGAAAATAACCATAACATATTTTAACCATAAAGGTATCTCATACCTAGAATTTTCATCCCAAAAGTAATAACCTGTAATTTCCCCAAATTCAAGGATCATATAAACCCACATGGTTCTTTATAACTATATCCACAAATGAAAAGATATTTTTTCCTCGAATAAAATTTTCATATATCAAACTTTAGGGTTACACAAACTAGAAAAAGTCTTCTAATGTAATCTCATCATCAAAAGAGCCTTCATACATTTAAGCATTTCATCATCCAAAAATACACTATTACTCTTGAATCCCTTTTATGTTGACTTCTCACTCATTCAATATTCTTCATGATCCATTAACTATTATTTTATAACATTTTCTGAAATACTTCATTCCTATAATCAAAATCATGAATCATATTATCTGATTCAATAATGTCAAAACATCAGTTATGAAATAAGTCATACCATTCATTGGTCATTGTGAATTTTCTCATACATAAATGGAATGGAATTAGGTATTTGTAAAGATATATTTATATGATCCTAGTGATCCCATTCCCTGGAATTATTTGTAGAACATCTTTTTGTATAATGACCATGCACACCACATTTAAAACATTCTGTTGATCCCTTAGAGAGAACTTATTTCCCATTCCATGAGTCAACTGGGTATTTCCTTTTTCCATGGAATGTTATTTCTTTATAACCATCATTTCCACATCTATAGAATCTTTCCATCCCTTTGAATCATTTTCCTAGGTGTTTCATTCCCCATCCTTGACAAATAGGTTTTTGAATTTACTTACCTTTATAATTATTACCTGATCTTCTATAGGTATTTTATTCTCACATATACAATGCCTTATAAAAATCACCGATGTTCAGTTGGTCAATCATGACTCTAGAAAGTAGGTGGAGAATAATTGTAAGAGTTCTAATTGTAGATCCCATTTTATTCAGTTGATCATTCAGAAAACCATCATATTTTTCTTCACATTTACTATTACGTTGGTGCCTCATAGGCCATCCATTTTCTAAATCCAAAAAGGTCAGGGTAAGTATATCAGTAAAATCGTCATATAATATCTTATGAGGAAGGTAAATACTATGATATACATACTCATGTTATCTTAAACAGATTAAATTTATCTAAAATAACTATAAATATTTTTAATATCCTAGATATAATGGTTATGTCACATAGGATTGAATAACTCCCTCTCTATTGTTATCTAAACTGACCTCTGATACCAACTGTAAGGAACCATCCATGGACATTACATAATTTTGAATTAAATGAAAAATTTGCATGTAGGATCTTTTTAGGTTTTGAGTTTTAGATTATTATTTCATAAAATATACATAACATCTCAAATATTACAATGTAGGCACTTCTACTTATTTTCCATTTTTTCATAAAATAATAACTCTTAAATAATAACTCTTAGTTGGGCAGGGCGATATAGTTAGAAAACCAGTGTGGCCTAATTGTGA